>JAEIIG010035668.1:0-11640 GCA_018904695.1 Drosophila parvula | reverse complement strand
GCAGCAGCAGCTGCAAATAGTTGCTGTCCGAAGGCAATAATGACCGCAACACAAGAGCCTGTTAGACAAAGGATTCCGACGCAGCAGGATTCAGCTGTTTTTAAGCACAGCTAATGCCACGAGTTTTGTATAATTGGCGAGAGACGACCTTTCACCTCACCAAGGGCTGACTCCGTGCTCGGTTCAAAGGACACATCCCGGAAAAAGGGTCGCCATTTTCGATATTATTGTCAGAATTGTGTCAAAATTCTTTAAGCACATTAAATTGTTGCGCAAAAAGGGTCCCAGAGAAACCCAAACCCGAAAAAAAAACTGGACTTTGTTCAAACAAAACATTCCAGAGGAGGATTTCGCTCCGCACCAAAAGTAAGAGCTTAAAAAGCGTCGGCACATATTTGACGGGGATTTTTCCTTTCTTTCCATGCAAAATTAAATTGTTTTAACAAAATGAATAATGCAAAAAGGGCACAAAAACTGCAAAACACTAGACCGAAACATGGACCTATAAAGCGCTTCGTAAAATATTAAATAAAGCCTTTAGCTAATAGAAAAATTAAACCAAATTTAAATAAAGGGAACTTTATGATTTTCCCAACAAGTAGAAAAGATTCTATCAATATTTGTTATCCCATTTTATATATGTTATTTAACTGAATAAAATACATATTACTTTCCCTAGCAACTTTCCAAATTAAGTAACATGCTGCAAACATGTATTCCAAACATAAAATCTGTATATTTTTAGCTGTCCAAATGTTACGCCATAGTCTCCCAAAATATATTCGGTTTTTGGAGCATTTCCGGAATGCAAACGGCAAACAAAAAGTCAGTGTGAAAAAACGGAAAACGACAGCAGTTTTCAAGCCATTTGACAGGCCATTTTAATATGAAACCAATAGGGGCGAGGGAATGGCCAATAGCAAGTTAGCCAGAGGGAGGAAAAGCGGAAAAACAGGCAAGCACAACAGCTGCATGGGCGGGCGTTCAGGCTGCGTAAATTTTGATTATGCCAAGTGGAGGAAGCCAAGGAAAAAAGGGTCAAATGTGTCGCACGTTGCCGGCTTTTTGTGTGTTGTTTCGACTGCCCCAACCCCCAACCTCCTTGTCCATGTCCCAAATTGTACTTTACGGCTTAAATACGCCGCACGGCTGCCAATAAAGGACCTAGGACCTTCGCAGGAGCGGAGGCGACAAGGTCGCACAGCAGCAGCCCAGCAGCCGCCCTCGCTCAACCATGAATTTACTTTTAATTAAAGCCGAAACCCTAAAAGTAAGCCAAACGGGAGTAAAAACTCTTAAATTTCAGTTCCTGCTTCGATGGATTCTGATCGTCCTAATTAAGGGCCAGGCCCAGTCCCACTTTTCCACTTTCCCTCAGTTTGTTGGTAGCTACAACTTTACGTTTTGTGTTCTTCGATTTTCGCATTCAATTGTTTTCATTTCGGACTGCCTTATTGGCGAAAAACAATTGCAACTGAGGGAAATCGTTTAAAACAGTTTACAGGGCTCGGTTTTAGAAGGGATTACAGTAATAGTCTTCTCTTTGTGTGGCAGAATACTCATTAGGAGGATAATACTCAATGGCAGGCTCCCAAATTTATGAAAATTAAGCTGGAAAAAGAATTATATGTCTCAGCTTCAATTACCACTAAAATATAGACCAACTACTTGGTTAAATGAAACCGCAACCAGTTTGCATTGCGGTTGACAAATGTGGCTTACTCCTCGTGGCTCTTGGCAAGCCTTTTTCTATTCCCATACTGAGAGCATACTCTGTGGCTTTCGGAAAAAGAGTTAAAAATACCAAGGCGAACTGCCTAGCCGCTTGAAAGCCAATTAATTTACCACTCTGTCGCACTTGACACGCTCCTCAGACCGCAGCTCAGACCCAATTCCAAAAGACCAGAGACCCTAGGCCACAGTCCCAGACCCATACATATTCAATTAGGCGCCGGCGCAGACGTCACTAAATATGCATAATCATGGCACGTGGGGAAACGTGAGCATAAATGCCGTTTTGGCCACAAGGAAAGTGAAAAGCGTGTTGGCGAAAAAAGGGCGCAAAACGCTGCCCGGGAGGCAGGCTAAAGCCAAGTTGTAGTATGTATGTAGTTGTGGTTAGCTATCGTGGCTAATGGCGTTGGGCGAAAGTGCAAGCCAAGCAGACGCCATAAACGTGGCCCTCGAGTGCCAATTAAAGTGGTCGAGAGGAGGAGGGCCGAGGAAGACGCTCCACCAACCACTTGTGCCAGAGATGATCCGAGTGGCCCGGCATTCGGTCTGATATCTCAAGCACCAGAGATAGCCGACTCACTCGGCTTCTTGGCTTAGTGCAGGCATCAGTTCTGGGCACTCAATGCCTGGGAATCTTAAGATATATTCAAGATTTTACACAAATACAATTTGTAAGATTTATTAAAAGGCATTAATTGGAAAAGAACTTTAAGTTGTGAAATATAGAACGGAGGTCTTGCATTTCTAAGCAAGAAGGGAACTGCTTTATTATTTATTAGTAATAATAACTAGTCCTTGCAAATTAAAAACCTATTAAAAACAACTTAAACAACCTTGCCTGCCTCACCTCAACCCCTTTAAATATAAACATGTAGTAGGTGTCAGCTTCTATTTCCACTTTTACACTGTTTTCCATTCATAATTCTTGGAAAACTGCTTCAATCGTCACTTGAAAACTTTAATTATTTCTCTTGCATTTACTACAGTTACATACTATACTATACTATATAGTATATCTGGGTAAAGTTTCCTCTAAGAGCAAACTTTGACTTGTCACGCTGCCATCTCTGGTTACTAGGCAATCTGCTGTGTGATGTTTTGCTCGTCCTGCGAGCGGTGTTTTGCTCGTCCTGCGCTGTCTAGTTCAGGATGTTCATGCTTTACGCATAACGGGGCTTAATTATTTTCGCTCCTGTCATCAGGAGTGTCTGCGTACACGTGTAGACCGCAGAGCATTTGAGATAAATTACCACTACATGGCCGGGATTCGGGCGAGGAGGTGGTCTAATGACTGGCATTTGATAATACACATGTTTCCGGCCGTGGCTCTTCCTAGATCCCAGCCAGGTGTAGCGTTGGGCAATGTAATTGCCAAAAAATAAAGCCACACACACCACACACACACATACCGGCACATAGACACAGCAAACTGTAATTAAGTTATTATCTGAGTGGGCCCTAGTTTCTGGCAGCTGGCTGGCTGATTGCGTGTCAGCATCGCATTCAACGAAAAAGCCCGGCTCCTGTCAATTGGGGAAGATCCCAGAGATTCGCTTGGGTACGGGCCAGCTGGGCCCTGTGCACCTCTAATGATCACATGAAACATTAAAGACTTGACGCCGGCCTAATGCCTTTAAAAGCAATTCCTTGCTTCAACTTTTAATTTGATTACACGCCGCAGACACGCACTGAGCACCCTGGAAAAACACGGAGGAGCTGGGCCCGGCCCCTCAAACTTGTCGCCGGCAGACGTGCGTGGGTTAGCCAAGAAGTTCGGCTATGCAACATGACAGGCCTCAACTTTGTCAGCTGCCCAACCATAGGCACGCTCCACGCTCCACGCTCCCCGCTCCAGGACTCTCACACATACTTCCGCAAATAGACAGGATAAACAGTGATGAGGGAAATAGATCACAAGGAACACCTCCCAAATAGTAAAAGTGGCTTGAAGAAATAGCTGAAAAGCTATAACGAATAAGATTTTGTAGAGAGAGAGAGAGAATTATAGATCCTAATATATTTCCTTTTCAATTTGAAACAATTTAAAGGTACATTCTACTATGGTAAATACGTTTACAAGTGTTGTATCTAAATCCCAAATTAATCCAACATTTTTAAGCCCTTTGCCAACTTCTGTAACTTCTCCATAACTTTGTAGTTTCATTTCCACACATTCTGACAAGTTTCTGTGAAATTTATAGCCCTTTTTTCCGCTCTCAACCTTGATAAGCTAAACTAGCCAGAAAACCTAGTTAAATTGTCACCACTGACAGCTACATAAGCACTAGCTCATATAGTGGGAGGGTGCAAGCCGAAAAGCCAGAAATTTATGGGCTGCGTAAATATAAATTTCAATTTTTCCCCCAACATCTCCACTGCGTGCTTTGACCTGGGCCACCTTTCCCGGGCGCCACTACCTTTTTCGTGCCCTATTTTCCCAGCTTGGTGGGGGGGTTTTCGGGTCGGGTCGCTGAGCCGGCAGCTTATGCCTGTAGTTATGGCATAAATATTGCCCGTACATGTGTTCTGAGATGAAGAGCGGCGTGCTCGGTCCAGACAGTCGGGCACTTAGGCAGCCACTCAGGGGCAGCAGCAGCAGCAGCAGCAGTTCCTCCGTTTTCATATGCCACATTTTCATATGTGACCCAAACAACAATATTTCTTCCTTTGGTTGCTATTATTTGTGCTTATGAGCTGTGCCCGAATAGATGCGCATAATTGTTTGCCTGGTTTTTTGGTCAAAACAAATTCCTCTATTCTATGGGGGAGAATTCAGCATACGCCCCGTTGGTTAGACCTATTAATGCTACGTGCCACAGAAAATAAATACGAGTTCGATATCAATTTATGATTTTTGTTTGTCGAGTGAAAACTATTCCAAATATTGAACTCTTTCTATTTTCCAGAAAATGTCTACAGTTGAATGTTAAATTCAAGCGTTAAGGAACGTGATGTCACAATTGGGAAAGGCAGGTTAAGTTCAGCTAAACCTCCTGTATTTAATATTAAAATATAATAACATTCAATCAGCTTTTTATTAAGGACATGCCCAAATGTGTTATGGTTACTAGGACTTCAGACTGCAGAGAACATTTATGGCAAAGTCTATGTGTGTGCAGTAGACCGAAAGGAATTCGGGACATAGCTTATGCACATCCACATCAGGTAATGCCCCCAGGGAACTGCGTGTCCACAGTCAAATCCCATTGCGGTTGAATGGGTTTTTCCATACATTTAAATTGGCAAAATATGATTAACATAATTTAATATCCAATTTTAAACAATTTAATATCAATTTTGAAGGGAAACAAAATATTAAAAACAGGAAAATTACTTTTTGTGTGTTTGCAACTGAAAAGTTAAAAGTTAAAAGTTAAAAGAGTCAACAATATGCAGTTTGAGTTCGCTTAATTGTACTTCTTCCTGTTTTGCATATGAAATCGGGCTTAAATTAAAAATTCAAGAGCGGAACCCCCCTCTCGGCTGACTTTCAGCTATAGTTGGTATGCTTTGAGGTAGTTTTCTCCCTTTTTTTTTTTTGCCTTCCTGGCACTCTTTTAAGCTGCCAGAACAGGAGTTTGCTCTCAGGACCAATTTGTTGTGTGTGGGGGGATGAGTGTGGGGATGAGCAAGATGCCTCCGCTGCAATTGCCGGGAGTTGCCAATCAATTTCAATCTGGGGAACCTGGGAAGACAACAAGGAATCTGGAGGCGAACAGCGAACTGCTGACACACCGAAGACAAAGGCGAAGGACAAGGACAAGGACATGGAACTGGGACTGGGACTGGCAGTGGGGCTGTTCTGGCACAGTGACGATGAACAGGACGAACGACAAGGTTTGCTAGCTGACAGGCAACGAGGCAAAATGTTAATGGCAGGCAAATGTGTGGAAATGTCGCATAAATCAAAAGAGCAGCGCCGACTGGTGCGGCTTTCCTTTGGCCTCACAGCCCATTGAGCACATGATATTGTGAATTACAGCTGCCCACACACTCCCTCACACAACACGAAACCGTGTGTGTGTGTGTGTGTACCGCACCGACTTCTATTTGTGTGCGGCGCGTGACTTGCATAACGTCTTCCTGGCAAGTAACGCAAATTGAAAAAATCCATTGCCTACTTACTGCGTGTGTGCCATTGCCTGACCATCGAGACGTGGTTATGGCCGGCAAATAATTTAATACGATTCCATGGCCATTGCCAGGGCTTTTCACCCAGAATCCTCTTCATGGTTGGCAAAAATTTCAAATTCTGTGCGTGTGTGCGCCATGGCTGAATTAATTATCACGTTATGAGCACGAAAAATAAAACTATTTTCCAAGCGAAAGGTCGCCGCTGCATATGCATGAAATTGCACCAAAACCAAGTTAATATTTTGTGAAATATTTCAATTCCTTTTGGGGGAAAGTTAATTGACTTTCATGTGAAAAGGTTAAAATGGGATTAAGAGTTTTAGGGAATGCGAATGGGAACTTGATAGTGGGCTTATAAATATGACATTCCCTTCTTCCTTTTAAAAGAAAATAGTTTCGTTGACTTTCCTAATTAAAAATACCATAGTTCTCCTGGATGGAATTCATTTTTCCTTTTTTTTTTAGAAATATAAAAACAATGCCTTTTGTTTGGAGTCCCAGAAGGAGCATTTTAGAATTTGTGTAGTTCCGGCGAAAAACAGAAAATCTAAAAATCTAACACAATAAACAGGTTGCTTTCAGCCATGTTCCCCTTTTCAAAAGAAATTCCCGAAAAACTGCAATAGCTGAGGGGGGATCCCATACGCATTTGTCAGAAGCCGCCTTTGGACTGGTTGTTGATTTTAGCGTCGAAATAATAATCCATCCGCCCTGTGTGCCGCCACTACTACTGCCAAAATGTATGCTAACAAATGCAAACACAAACCGACAGAGAGAGAGAGAGCTAGAGAGGAAGGGAGACAAAGCTACCGAAAAATGGCGTGTGCTGTCGTTTGTCCCTTCCGTCTTTCTCCTTGCCTCATTCCCCTGCTTCATTCCCCCCCTTCAGCTTTCTTCCTGGCCCCCGGATTCGGTGGCAAAAGCGCAAAGTCATGACAAACAAAAATAAATGCTGGCCGTGTACGCTAGTATTTGCACTCCTTCGACAAGGATGCGTGTGCGTGTGTATGCGTGTGTGATGCTTGTTTGCTCATGTAAGCCCAGAACCCCACCCTTCTGCCCCTCGCATTTCTTACAAAAAGATCATTATTGCCGCTCTTCCTGCTCGTCCTCGTCCCCGGGTACACGGTATGTGTGGAGTCTATTGTTTGGCATTTTCGAGCACGCTTAGCGCTCTCTCTATTTATTTATTTTTTTTTTCTCTCTCTTGTTGTTGTCTGCCGCTCACGGTAATCCTGCGGAACCGAGGAAAATGCGCATGTGGAGGCCACAGAGCTAAGCACTAAATATTTTATGGGCCACACTATGTTGTGCAGGCACCGTGTAAATATATCATAGTCAAACATATGTACCCTCTGCACGCGGTTATATTATATATATATATATATAACATAACGGCAAATGACAATGAAAATGAAAATGAAAATGAAAATGAGTTGTCTGCCATCCCAAAATGACTCACTTACACAGGAGGCCCCCCGGGAAAAAGCGTGGAATAAGAGCTGCAGCGAAATTAGCATCTCAAGTTGATTAACTTTTAGCTTTCGCTTCCCTCTCCCCCACTCAAAAAAGAAACAACACCATTAAATCTTATCTAAATACAATTAAAATTAAAACGCTGACCACTTGTCCACGGCGCCATAAAAAAAAAAACGAAACTTTCGCACTGCTGGCAAAAGTTCCGCAGAGTCGTAAAAAAAAGTCGTAAAAAGTTCAAGGGAGATGCAAGAAGAAAAAAAATAATTGCATAATTAGCGGTATGTATCTGTGGGTTCTAAGTACTTGGCAAATAAGTTGTGACAGCAGAAAAGCGAAAAGTCGAACAAATTGCAAATTAAACGAACATAAAATACAGCGAGGAAACTATTTCCCAATCGTGGCGGTATTTTATTTTCGAAATAATTCAAAGCCTGGGCGTATTACCTTTGACTTGTCGAGTTCTCCTGTCAAATCGGGGTTTAATCAGAAAAGTTTCGAGCCGCAAAACTTTTGTCTTTCAAAGGCAACTTTTACTGACAGAATAGTTTATTTCGTCGCATTTTTATTGCATTTCAGATATCCTCTTAAAGCTTAGCTCCTTCTTAATTTTATAATTCCCAAGTTTAATTTATTAATGCTCCAATTGGGCCAAGTTTGAGACACACATCGCCGTTGCACCAAAACTTTCTTGCTACCTTTTTCGGGTGGCAATATTACGAAATCCCTTTTGCCGCACATCCTTTCGCGCACATTTGAACAAAACTTTTTGCAGTTGCTTAACTTTACGCGCCAGTTAAAGTTTAACACAGTTGCGCCATTTCCACTTCCGCTTCCGCTTGGCAGTCATGGCAATGCAACTCGACTTCCGCCAAACATTTGGCACCGATCCACGCTGGCGCTCTCCATCCAGCGTAGGGCATTTCCATTTGATTTTCTAATTATTTTACTCATGAGAATTAATGGCGTGTCTGCCCCCGGCGGAGGTGGCAACAGGTGGAGCGCGGAGTCAAAGTGTAAATACATCCACTTTTATTGCCGGGAGGTCGGGTCATAAATAAATTAATAGAAAAGCACGGTCAGAGGAGTCGTGGCCGTGACGGTGCTTGCATGCTCATTAGGAGACATTAATTTGTTTTAATTATAGCGCATACGCCCCGTCGAACGCTGACATATTTATTTATGCAACCATCTTCCTCTGCTATTTGCTCTCCAGCTTCCAAGGCAAAGAGTTTTGGCACCGATTTTATGAATTCAATTTGCTTGAATTTTGTTTACCAATTAGTGTCGTTCTGCAACAACTGTCACAGCAACCGCTGGCTCATTAGTTGCAAGTAAATGAATTAATAATGAGACAGCTGCACTTGGCCAGAATTGCATTCAAGATTTTTAGGGGCCGAATTAATGATCTCAAACATTAGAATGCAATTAGACAGTTAGTTTTAAACTGTCGACAAGGGAAATAGGCCAGAAAATAAATGCTGCATTTCGAGGAAAACTGCAAAATAAACTCAGACTAAAACTACACAAATGGCCGTAATTTGTGGACTGGGAGCAGACTCACATATTAATTGCCTTATTTGGTAATTAAACAAAGGCCGAAATCCAGCAGACAGTAGCCGAAAATTTGTCAAGCCTCAGGTCGCCCCGGGGAAAAGGCAGCAAACCACATCAGGACAAAGCCAGTGCCAGGGCATTCATCACGGTTACGTGACCAGGACCTAGGTCTTTTTCGGACTTCTAGGACTTCCCAAAACTATCATTAAAAGCCACAGGCCCCGGGGGAATGGCCTGACAGAGACTTTGGCAATTATCACTGTCTCCCCACCCGCACAGAATGCCATTTTTCTAATACTTACGTTCAAGGGGTGATAACACTGGCACTGGCACTGGTAAATGAACATTAAATTACAAAATGTCAGCAAGACCGGCAAGGAAATTGAATATCCTGCCAGTGCGTAGGAGGGAGAGGGCCTGGTCGGAACAAGGCAATCAGTACAGGTGTGTGTGCCGAGTTGATCCGCTCTCGTCAGGTGGGTTCTCTCTTATCTGTGAACGGCCGCCTGCCGGCATTCTGTGATTTTTGCATAATTTTCCAATTACACCTAAATGCTGCTAATTGCTTTAGCCTGCCAGCAAAGTTTATCAGAACACCTGTCCCGCACACACGGCGTATGTGTAATAATTTGTTCGAATTACTCTGACATCTGTGTGTATTTCAAATGGATAAATCCGTAAATGTTACCAAAAATACCTTAAATGCAGAGATTAAATTATGTTTGCTACCGGCTCTCGACTCGTCTACGAACTTTATTTAATAAACAAGACAACATTTCACTGTCCGGAATCTGGTTCGCTTTAATTAAAATGCCTCAGTTTCACATTTTCGGCCATCAAACTTTTCCTATTTCAGACCTCAAATACGAATTGCTATACGAAAAATGCCAACAACTTGTAATTAAAGGTAACACACAAAATTCTGTTGCTAAGAACAAAGTTTCCGCAACTTCTCTGTACTCTCTGATTTATTTCCCAGTGTCCGGGCCCAACATGTACCTTCCTTTGACCCCCCAAAAAATTATTTTGAAGTTATATTAATTAATATTTGTTCGGTCCTTTTTTAGCCGAAAGCAGACTTAACCAAAAAATAAAACAGCCAACCGAAAAAAATGAGACAAAATAAAAGGAAAGGTTAACCAAGGTCTGACCTGTAGAGAGAAACTCTTCTGTTTATATTTTGATAATGAAATTAGTTTCGGCTCTTGGCCAGATTTATCTTTTTGCCCGGCGAGACGTTTCCAGATTTATTAAGCGGCCTCAGTAGCAACTTAATTAATTAGGGGTCAAAGCAAGTGGCTTACACTAAATAAGTAATAAGCCACTCACTCGGCCCGTATTTTCTGATTGTCTGTTACAATCTATTTTAGACTTGGTTCGTTCAAGACTTTTCATTTGCTGTGACGTTTTAATAGAAAAATGAGATATATATATAGTTCAAAGGGAGTGGAATGTAATCGGGGTTAGTTATTATTAATTATTATTGCTTCGCTATTTCCGTGTTGAATTATAGTTTACCAAACATTTTGTAACAGCCTTTTTAACAATATTCACTATTGTATTCATTTACGTATTAAATGTAGTTCTTTTCTTTCTTTGTTTTATTAATTCACGAGTTCATAGTGATCATTTTCTTTATATTATTATATCATATTTAAAGATGTAGACATTTTATCCATAGTCTTTCCATGATTCTGAATTTAATTTCAACAAAGTCCAGATACAGAATATAATGTTTGTCTTATGTAGTTATTTTTTGTTAATTAACCTCTTAAACTTGTTGATAATTCCCTTTAATTAAGCATAAAAATGTTTTTTGTATACTTTGTTTATTGGATCAATTTCTCTTAGTTACTTCTTACCACACACTTTGACACTTTCACTTGAATAGTAACATTACTTTATTAATTTAATGGCAAAATATTTGTTATAGTTTTAAACCTTCACTGATATTTGTATTCAAATTTGTTTTCTTTTTTATTTATTAGTTATTAAATTTGCTGAATTTCCACAAATTCACGGCGCACTTTATGGAAACCGAAGTGCCAGTTAGTAATGATATGATTCGGTTATCAGACACTGATTAGCTGCCGCGAACGTCTGCATTGTTGAAGGACCGGCGTGCAACTGAAAGTCCTCTGATATCAGCAGCAAACGGGCAGGAGTCATGTTCTAAATTCAGGATACGAGAGGGGTGTACTAAATAACCGTAGAACACTTGATTCGGCTTCGTTTCGTCGCTCGGCTCCGCTCGGTTCGCTTTGGAGGCCACTGGGTTAGTAGAATTTATGAATGGAACAAACACTTGTTAGCATGCGATTGGGGAAAGGACTCGAACTCGGGACTCGCACTGTTATATCAGCCGCGAGTCCTTCTGTTATACCGCGAGGGGCGAAAGACCCTCAGGTCCTGTGTCTGTTCAGGAGAACGCGAACAATACATTCTAACTGCTGGCCGACAACTATTGCCTTTTCATGGAATCGCTTCTGTTGACTCCGTTGTTTGCCTTTCGCGCAATTGTATGTGCGTGGGGCTCCATAAAATTCCAACAAATTGATTCTTGTGGCCTGCGACTGGCACAATTGCAAAAAAAAAACATAAAGATTGCAGTTGTAGGAAAAGAAAGCAAAGTAACTCTGAATCGCGAACTAAATTCCACAGTAATAACCGAAATTGGTATTTCAAGCTGCAGCTATAAGTCCACAAACAATGTGGGTTTATGAACTTCCTATTTTCTGG
>JAEIIG010035638.1:0-13413 GCA_018904695.1 Drosophila parvula | reverse complement strand
TTAGCTTCTTGGAGACCTTCCCGCCCTGGTTTCCGGTCTCGCCATTCAGTCCGGGCATTGTCATTGAGTTGGTGTCTTTTTATGTAAAACTAAAATAAAACAAATTCATATTTATGCACGCTCATACTGTGAAATAAACAACGAAATGAATTCCTAATTAATCATACGCCCTGTGAGCATGCAAAATATTTAGTGACCTCCCATAAGGGAGACTAGCGCGCGGCAATAAAAACAGCGCTGGCGAAGCAAAATTGAATAATGTCTGTATTAGTTCAAGACAAGCACCGGGCACATGAAGCAAATTTGAAAATAATCGCCAGCAATTTAAATTGAGACCACCGCCGGCCGACCGGGGCTGGAAAAGCTGAGTCGAGCTGCTGGCTGCTGATTTGAGCCAAGTCTGCTCACTCGACGCCGTCTCTCGTCTCTCGTCTCTCGAGCTGTTGACATTCGCGTCTTTGTCTTGGCCATGACCAAGAAGTTGGCTCAGAAGCGTTGCGCACTTCGATTCGATATTCGGTGTTTGGTGTTTGGTGTTCGGTGTTCGGTTATCGGTGGTGCTCGCGACTACATATTCGGCTTTGACGTTGGCAAACACATTAGGCCATAACACGGACCACCGACTAATGCATTATTCCGATTTGTTTACCCAGTCCAAGTATACGCGCACGATGACGACCACCAGATGGCCACCGCTTCTGAGCCTCCTGCTCCTGGGACTGGCCCTGCTTCTGTTCAGCGATCCCGGCTCCTCGATAGCCATCGCTCCCTCAACTTTTGGCACGGCCATAGCGCGTGCCGGGAAGATATCTAACCAGCTAAAGGTGAGTTCAAGAACCCCGGCGAGAGCTAAAATCTACTTGTCAATACCATGGAATAGCTTAGAATAAAATTAAGTTGCTGGCGGAGACAAAAGAAGCTCTGTGGAGCGTGCCCGCTTCGAGTATTTCAGCTGACTCGGCCATTTACCATTTACTTTGGCATTTAAATCAAAGCCACAAGTGGCCAGGTGTGACTTTGACATCGTGTCGCAAATTTGTTGCCGCCCCGAAAGTAACCCAACACCGCGCGCGCCGTCTCTTCAGGTAGCCGCAATGAACGCAGAGCCACTGTCTCGGCTTATTGCTGTCTGTTTGGGCCAAGTCGGCTGGCGTTGCCGGCCACTGCATTTACATGTGGCCGTTAATGGACTTTATGGCTCACCAAACGGCAAATACTGGCCAATTGGCTAACTGCCCAATTGCAAGGGGAGTTCTATTGTTTTATGGGCGAAGTGAAGCGCGTGAAAAGTGCCCCTAAATAGGTGGCTTGGCACCTTTGCTAATTAATGGATGTCTGTGGCCCGAAACGCCGGCCTGGGGGAAGGGAAGGTCACACAAACATGGCTTAGCCTTCCGATAGCTTCTCCGAAACTATTCGATCCGAATCTCCCAGATACTAATTAATATTCCAATGCAGTTGATGACATTACGAATATATTAGCCGAGTGCAAAGACCCATAACGACTTGGCAATACGCTTGGCCAGGCGTTTTCAATGAATTGGTTGTTTAGAGCAACCTTTATCATGCATTTCGCTCTGTTGCCAATACTCAACTTAGCTTAGATGCAGGGCCAAAGCCAATTTATAGAAACCATAATCACGTAGACAGAATTATCTATTTTCGGAATTATTTACATCGCCCTCAATCAGCACATTATGCCCATCATGAGGCCATAACTGAATAAATATGGCAATTAAAATATTGAAACATTTCCGTTTGCCGGTCGGATAACATTGACTGATAAAAGGCCAACATCGGCAACGAGCCGGGCCAACAACTGGGTCTACAACTACAGAATGCACGACCACGAAAGCACAATGGCCAAATGTCTGCTCTGCTCTGCGCCGTGCTGAGCCATTGCGTGCCTTACATAATCCGACCATAAAAAACAATGATTACAAGCACTGAAAAATAAACAAAACACAGCCGAAAAATGTATTTAAAACTTTGAACAACCGCCGGACAGACTATAACAAGTGCAGCTCTAGCAAGATGGCAAATTTTAAGTTGAGCCAGTGATGCGACAGCTAAATACCCAGGAAATGCAATAAATCTAAACGTAAGCTGGCACACCAGGCTCAAATTAAATGAAAACCTACAGGGAATTCATGACATACTTTTACTGAAGTTCTAATTTTAGTAATGCAACTTTTTATTTAGACTTTTGACCAGTTGAGTTAATGTCGCAACTAGTGTCAAGCTAGACATACCCCGCTTCTATTTGTACAGTCCAGGGTACTTTAATGACTGCCATGCCAAAGCGAAAAATCGAGGAAAATCGAGGAGCAAGTTGAATTAAATTCACAGCACCGCTAGAGAGCTCGGCTCAAAAGGCTTCAGACGGCCAAAAGCGCAAGTTGCAAGTTGTTAGCGGAAGAGCGAACGTGTTGATCCCGGTTACCTGAACGTGACAGCTACCCAGTGTCACTCAGCCTCCTCCTGCGCCGTCGCGAGTTCAATAAATCAAAGTTTACGGTGGTACAGAGTGCTGTATAGTGCATTGCAAATTTGTGCGGTTGTCAAACGGTTGCATAAAACAAAAGCACAGCCAACGAGACCGAACGATGGCCTGTCCCCGGAATTTTGCGACCGCCGCGATCGCGTCTCTTGTGCTGGCCACCGGTCTAATTGTCTTGGCAATTTGTGTGCAGCGACCGAATGAATCCGGCCAGCGGATCACAGTCACAGCGGAGAGAAAGTCCGAGGTGGAGGAGGGATCGGGTTCGGAATCGGGCTCCGGGCTGGGCCTGGGGTCTCTGAGCGGTGATTTGCAAGATTTGCCAGCCGAAGCGCTTTTGTTAATCGCCACAACGACAACATCGACAACGCCATCGCCACTGGCTGCTGGATCCACAACAATGTCGCTGGGAAATGGGGAAAAAAGCGTCAACTCTTCCGGGTCACTGGACATGCGCCAAATCCTCCAAATGGGCCGTTCTACCACGGTTCGTATTCCATTTGGTTCTTATGCAACATTTTCGATGCATTGTTGCATCGAAGCTTTCTATAGCTGCCTTTTATATGCATTTCATTTCGCATTTATTTTTTGGCTTTCGAGCGTGGCGTGAAAGCGCGCCTCATTGCATAATGTTTGCATTGTAAGTGGCAAAATATTATGCGAGATTCGCAATGCAACTGGCGTTCGAGTGGCGCTCCTCCATTTGCATATTCGAACAGCTCCAGTCTTAGGATTTGGCTGGCTGCCAGATTGACTGACAGATCGCTTTAATTATTTTCCTACGCGCCTTGAACAATGACCCACTTCTTGGGCCGAACTGCGTGCTTTTGTTATCGCCCCAACAAGAGCATTAAGCAGTTATAATTAAAGCCAAAATCGATCGGAACGGGGCTTAATAGAAAACGGTTATAAACCAGCTACACCCACATTAGCATACGGACGCGGATAGAGTAGGAGCCAGCAAAGTCGAAGCCCGAATACCTTGCAGCAATTGAGCTCGATTCCGTCGCTCTGCGAATATTTACCCAGAGCAGGGTGTGCGGCAGGTGTAATTAGCATAACAACACTCGTAAAAGGTGAACTTGAATCTCTGCTCGGTGCTCCACAGCCGCCGCAGTCGTCGTCTAACTGTGTCATGATTCACCGCCAGATACGGAATCACTTACAGATACAGATACATTTCGGTTGGGGACACACGCCTGGGAACCGGGCGCTCTAATGCCCCGCCGAGACTGGCGTTTCCTCTGGCAGCACGTGACTGCCGTTGTGGCCAATTCCGGGG
Source organism: Drosophila parvula (assembly GCA_018904695.1). Lineage (NCBI taxonomy): Eukaryota > Metazoa > Arthropoda > Insecta > Diptera > Drosophilidae > Drosophila > Drosophila parvula. The sequence continues at coordinate 9,631 of JAEIIG010035638.1, read as the reverse complement.
ACGGACGCAGACGCCGCCTAATTGCCGCCAAGCCGAGCACTCGAGTTATGCAAATGGCATTTCAATTAAGCGACGCGTCGCAGTCGGTGAAGGTTGCCCTGCCCGTTAACAGTTAATGCCGCTTTACAAATCGGACAGCCCCGAAATTGTCATCGGACATCGGATCAAGCTGGACATGAGCTTTTGCACAAGGCGCTCGGCATGTTTTGTAAATCGCTGCTAAAAGCGGAGCAAAAAAAAGAATAATTGCAATTGTAACTCAACTTTTAATTGCGGCCAATTAACTTCTTTTGGTACAGAGAAAGAAAACTGAGTCAACCCTCTCTATAAATATTTGTTTATATGATAAAATACTTCCAGATTACTGATAAATCCTAATATAATTTATTTTGTGTTAATAATTCAGTACAGTTCATGGTATTTTCTACTCAAATTGCATTCATTTTGTCAAATTAAGATGTTTTCTTTTATCTTTTTTGTCAACATTTTCCGCCGTCACATACTAACCACCTTCCGAACCTGTAATTCCAGGAGACGACTGCCTGGAAGACCCTGACCTCGCATCCGAACTCGCTCGTCCAGCTGCTGCCGTCGCGCGCCATGCGAGTGGTCCAGGAGGTGGTGCGATCTCTGCGTGTAAGTCTCTGACCCGGCCACCGAAGTCCTTGAACCACGGCCGACTGCCTAGATACTCTTTAGGCCAAGTGGCCAATCAATTCTCAACTTGAACGTGGTCTGCCAGCTGGCCAAACATGGATGTGGATGCAGGTGCAGCTGCCGCTTGGGGCTGAGGTCGCGGCTCTCAATAGCAGAGAAAGAGCTGACATTTGTACGCCCCCCAAACCGGGCAATCGAGTCAATCGAAGCTGAGAACTGGCTTTTTGGCTTTATGCTGTTTTTGGCCATTTACCATTGGCCATTGGCCGTTGACCGAGTCGGTTGCGAAACTCTTGCACTGCACATGGCACATGGCATACTTCCCTGCGCCGGTTCTACTCGCCTCGAGTAGAATTTCGCACTCCGATGCAAATTGGTTGCGCAACTCAGATTTTTCGGCATTCGCAAGTGGCAGACAAATTAGTGGGCATTAGAGTGGGTTCGCTGTTTTTACATAGTGGTCATTGGTGCAGCAAATTATCTGTGCTTGGCGTAATATTCACTTAGAATCTCTTAAGAGACGAGCAAACATTAAGCCAGCACACCAGAAACAGAAGATCAATAGACCATAAAATACAAGATTTAACCGCGAATATACACAAAGATGCCTAAAAGTTTAAATGTTTAATTTGCTTAACCATTCTCAATGACAAATGGTCGGTAAGTTGTGGCTAAGAATCGGTTTTTAGAGGCTTAAGCCGGTTTTAAATTGGTTAAGCAAGTACTCAGTGATAGAGATTTAATTATCATCAATAAGATTTAAATAAATATAAATAAATATATTAAAAGTATCTGGAATATTACGAGTGACTTGGACATCTACAGATTAGAATTTTTTCTTCACAGAAAGAGCGGGAGATTGTGGCCACCACGTCACTGGGCAAGGTGCGAGGCCGCTACCAAAAGTACAGATCGGGCGAGCGTGGAGGCTACTACAGTTTCAAGGGCATGCGCTATGGTGCAGCGCCCATAGGCGCCAGAAGGTAAATGAACATATCTGAATTCCAAGTTTGAATGTTAAGAATTTCATCTATGTTCCCAGATTCCGTGCTGCTGAGCCGGAGAAGCCGTGGTCGGGCATTCGCGATGCTTCCCGGGAGGGCCAGAGCTGTCCGCACAAGAACATGATTCTGGACACCTTCAAGGGCGACGAGGACTGCCTGTTCGTCAACGTTTTCACCACACGAATGCCCAAGGACGAGGAGTCCGCGGATCAGCCCAAGCTGCCAGTGATGGTGTGGCTTCATGGTGGAGGCTTCTCATTCGGCTCCGGCAACTCCTTCCTTTACGGCCCCGACTACCTGGTGACCGAGGACATAGTCCTGGTCACACTGAACTATAGACTGGGTCCCCTGGGCTTCCTCACGGCCGGTCCCGATGCACCCGGCAACCAGGGACTCAAGGACCAGGTGCTGGCGCTCAAATGGGTGCGGGATAATATCGCTGCCTTCGGAGGTGATCCCAATCAGGTGACCGTTTTCGGGGAGTCAGCGGGCGGCTCATCCGTGCAGCTGCTCCTCCTCTCGCCTCTTTCGAAGGGCTTGTTCCACCGCGCCATTTCCCAGAGCGGCTCAGCCCTGAATCCCTGGTCCATGTCGGCCAGCTCTAGCCAGCGAGCCGCTCGCCTGGCCGCCAATCTAGGCTATGTGGGGGCCAACAAAACGGAGGAGATTTTGGATTTCCTTCGCCGGGTGCCGGCCATGAAGCTGGTGGAGGCAGCGCCCACCACAATTACAGCCGAGGATCAGCGGAACAACATCGGTCTACCGTTTGTGCCCGTGGTGGAGGGCTACTGGAATCAGGACTCGCAGGAGGAGCAGTTCTACGAGCAGCCCTTCCTCACCCAGCACCCCAGCGACATGTACCAGACGCAGAACTTCAACAGCGAGGTGGCCTACATGACGGGATACAACACGCACGAGGCGATGCTGTTCATAAGACGTAAGTGGTGGGGGGAGTTCGAGGACTGAGGATGTCCTAATCCCTGGCCTGTTGTTTCCTTTCCAGGACTGCGCAAGAATCCCCAACTGCTGAGCATCATTGAGAACGACTTCGGCCGGTTGGTGCCGCAGGACTTGAATGTGACGCATGTCCATGACAGGGTCACCCGCGAGATAAGATCCTTCTATTTGGGCAACAAGCACGTGGGCATAGAGTCTGTGGACGAGATGATAGCGGTGTGTACTCCACTGACGATCTCCAAATCTCCACATGCTTATTAACCATATCTTTTTGGCTTTCTAGCTCCTTACCGATCTCATGTTCCTGCAGGGCATCCGTCGTACGGCACGGAACCACGCCAAATACGGCAATGCCCCCGTGTACATGTACAGGTTCTCCTTCGATGGCGCCCTGGGGCTGTACAAGCGGATGCTGGGCATTCCGCGACCCGGAGTCTGTCACGGCGACGAGCTGGGCTACCTGTTCAAGTTCGGCTTCTTCAACCTGAGCCTGGACCCCAAGTCGATGGAGGTGCAGGTCAAGAACCGGATGGTGCGGATGTGGACGAACTTCGCCAAATACGGGTGGGTAGTCTCCCTGATGTCCCAGCTCTTTCCCAACTCAAAGGCAAACCTTTTCAATTGCAGCACTCCCACGCCAGACACTGAGGATCCCTACCTGACCACCAAGTGGGCGCCCATCGATCCCACCAACGTGATGAATAGTCTCAACTATCTGGACATCTCGGCCAACCTGGCCATGAAAACGAATCCTGAGCCGGAGCGTCAGAGGTTCTGGGACGAGATGTATCAGCATTACAATGGTGCTGCCATGTGAACACACACCTGACCCACACACACGCACACTCACACACCACATACATTTCACACTCACAAACACACATTTCGTATTGCCATTTTGTGAAAGATCGCGCGAAACCCAGAATATTTAAATGCAAATTTCATTGTACAATCTTCGTAGTTCGTAGGAATCGTTAGCTATACGATTAGCTATATTGTTAGCACCTAGCCCGTAAGTGTTCCAGCATTTATCCCCACCCCACTACGCCCACAAACACACACACACACTCACCCTGTATACACTCATCCCAAAGTCAGGACTTCTTTCTTTCTTTCCTTAAAGTGTAAATAGTCAGAGTCTATCGTATGCGTAATGCCGGCATACACTGGCACACGATGTTTTTGTAAATTAAAAGAAATATTTTATTATTATCCGATTGTTTTTCCTGGTTTTTATACCCATTAACAGGGTATTATACGTTTTGTCGAAGGACTATGTCATTTAGCTGCCAGGATTGAGCATTTTATAGGACTTGCCACCAGAGATGGTCATATACCTACAAATATTTAGTTCTAGGACAACATTGCAGCTTGCTCACCGGATTTTCGTTTGATAATGCCAGAAAAAGGACCGTGTTCACCTTCCACGACAACTGGTTAGAGAACTCAAGTACCCTCCTCATACTTTTTGAAGAAATTCGCTGGTTTTATTCATTTCATGCCGCTCTACTTTGTTTTCCACAAATCACACCCACTAACTCGGCTGCACAACCCTCTGGGGCATATCCGGAATGATAGTTTACCCAAAAACAGCCCCGAAAAACCTTAAATATTCTTGTGAAGGGCCGTAAAAGAAGTAACGAAGGCTGATTGACATTGGAGTTGCCACAGTGTCTTAAGTGAAAGGCGACTTCAAACGGAAATTTAGATTTTACATGAATTCTAAAAGACCTAGCTGGCGACATCTGTGGGCGGAAAAAACGATTTGTTATCGATAAGCTATAGAGCTGGTTGAAAGCTTAGATGTCACCCAGCCCTGGTTGAAGAATTTGCTAAGTGTTTTAGTCGATCTTTCAACCACAGTGGTCTAAACATCGATAAATGTATTTTTACCTATCGATATCTTTGATAGTTTTTGAAGTCGAACTTAAATTCTGGCGCAATTTTGGCTCTAGCAAATGTTTTTTGGTTTCTTTAATGTTTTATAAAATTACACTTTTGAGAGTCATAATTTAGCAATAATAACTACACTTTTGAGTTAATGCATATGGACTTTCTCCCGCTTATTCTTTCAATTCAAAAAATGTACAATGAATAAAAATATTTATGTCAATACGAGTATAGAGCGCTCTTGCATAATGCAAGCGTAAACCATTTTAGAAGCAGATCCCGCCAAACGTTGCTTTTCGCATAATTTTAGCAATAAATATATAAATCTGTCGGAGGGGGGTTAATTGGGAGAGTCAACCGAATCGATTTGTTGACCATTACAGAAATAGCCGCCCCGCTGGAGGCTCTGTGCGGACCCAAATGCTAATTAACACCCCTGGACCGCAAGCTGCCACCATGATTGACTACAAATTTGCACTTGGCGCGAGTTAAGCCACCCCCCACGGGTGGGAAAAGGGGACTCGGGCACACTCGGTGGTCTCTCATCCAGATTTCTCCTGGGGTCGCACACACACACTGGGCGACCAAGCTGATTATTCAATTATCGCAGCTGCTTGGGCGCTCTTCATCCGCGTCAGTGGTTCCTAAATTGGGTTGGATGGGGCATGACGGAAGAGCATTGAAGTGTCTGCCTCGAACTGTCTGTTGCAGGGGAATTCAGCAGGCCGTGCCATGTTAGTCACTCAACATAGATATAGAAGAATAAGTTTGCATTAAAAATATCACAATATTAATCCTATTTTAAATTATTTTCATATGGCGCATCACGCCAACAAGGTGGTCCGAACCTTGAAGGCGAAGCTGCGTCCCTTCAAGCCGAAAAGGGCGTGTTTTCTGCGAATTGGCGACAAGTTCTTTAAGGGCGTGACTCTGACGGTATAGACTGTTAATCTACAGCGTTTTTCCAGTGAGAATGGGATGCGAATTACCGTTGGCATTGAGTAGGAGCTGCTTCGTTCTACCAGGTGGATAAGCATCAGGGGATTCTCCAGGCTAACGATGGTTTCACTCTTGCAGAAAAACCCCGCCGAAAGGACCACCATCGGGCGAATTTTGTAATTTAATAGTGTTCTGCTTATTATTAAATTTCGCTTTGTATTCGTTAGAATGGCCAGTGATTTATGGCGGTGCTGAACGGTTTTAATTGGTTGGGCGCGGTGAAAAGAAACTACGCGTGACTTTCCCGATGACTGCCCCCCGCAGCAATATCTCTGCGGATATATCGCTGGGCGGATATATCTCTCTTATTAACGTCACCACTGTTTGAGTTTGCACAATGCAGCCGATTTGCGCGTGAGTGGCGGGTAAACACACGAATATTACGTATACGCAACCTTGTACTCGAAATTAAACGAAGATGCTAGCGAGGGCCATTGTTTGCGCCGTCTATGCAAATAGAGGGATCCAGCGACAGTTGGGCACCCTCTCCCAAGTTAGCTGTAATAAATCAGAGCCCTGGCCGATCGATATTACGACACTTGACGAGGCCCACAGAATATTACGCGTATGGCACCCCCTGCTCACGGCGGCCCAAGGTCGCCTGCATTGAGAAGTGTCTGGCCGCTGATTTCCCTCCTCCGCCGCGTGATAAGATGAGCTTATCGCGCTTATCTTCCGCTTCGTTTTCAATTTACGAATCATTCCAATTGAACTTATTCCGCGGCAAAGCCACAACTTGTATCTTTCGGTAACTGTATCTGTGAGAGCATCGCCAATCTGCAGTGCGAGAAGTGTCGGGTGTACTCGGTGCTATTGCGGTGTGTGTGCGCTGTGTGTAATTCTCTCTTCCTGCACGGGTGTGTGTGCCAGCGAGCTCATTTACAGCGCTTCGCTTTCTGCTCACAACTTTTGTTTAGTTTTGAAAAATGTTCTTTCAGTCGGCCGTCATTTAATCCATTGGGCAGCTCTCGCCGATCCAGTAGGCTTGTGGCTGCGGCTTCTTTGGCAGCTCCGGAGTCGAGTGCCCTGTGATCTCGCAACCTCCAGCCACCTCATTCCAGTCCCGACACGCGTCGACACAAAGCTAAGCAGCTCGACAAATTCATTACAATATTTTGGCGGAGACCAAAAGCGATTGAACCTCTTTAGTGCCACAATGGACATCGAGCAAGTGATCGGTTCAAAGGTGTCAATCAAGTGAACATTTTGACGGCTCATAAGAAGGTGCTAAAACTACTTAAGCCAAAACGTGTCGAACGAGCGAAATTCAGTTAAAGAATTCACGGTGCGTGCGCAGATTTTCCAAATGCTTTCAATAATAAGCCCAAGTGTTTGCCTCGAATCTTGTGAAAAGTGCTAGCCGGGTGTGAAAACTTATACTGGCCACGGAAGTGCCGGATAATCTGTAACCATTTGGGCACTATTTTTAATTTGTTATAAAGCGCGATCTGGCCACTATTTGTAATGCAAATAATATAAAATAATTTACCCGTGACTGATAGCAGATCGGTTAGCTTACTTCGCAGAAATCTGAGCGAATCAGCTGACGCTGACGCCGACGGCCAGAAAATAGATTTATCGCACCTGGGTTGCACTTATCGCAAGTTTCTGTTTGCCCACTCGAGGCAGCCGCCACCCGACCCCGCATCCAAGCAAATTAATTGAAAAGGCTATCAAACCGACCTCCCACAGATGCGTTTCAATTTCTCCAGCCACTCGGCGGCGCCCAGCGCGACGGCAACGGCCAATGGCGGCGATAAGGCGGCCGGTCAGCCGCTGAAGAAGGCCGTCGAGGCAGATCCCGACTCCTTGGACAGCGTGATCAGTAACCCGCACTCCTACCCCATCACCATAGTGCCCAATCGGCCGACAAGCTTCTATGGCCTGTCCACAAATGGCAAGGCGTTCCAACGCCAGCCGAGCTGCAGGTGAGTTTCCCAGCTACTCCATTTACGCGGCCAAGTGGCTAAGTGACTGGGTCAACAGTTGGCCCATTAGTTAGAGCTGCTCTAATTGGCTGGGCAAATTCGGGGCGCCTTTGACGTTGGCCTGCGCGGAACTACCGGGCGAGGAGCTTTAGTTCGATTTGAAACCGCGAAGTTAGAACGTCTAGCGAGATGCAGGTTCCGCTCAGCGATGTCCAGGTCCTGCAGGATCCCGCCGATGCCGAGACGGTGAACGGTGGCGGCGACAAGGAAGAGACCTTCGCCCACATGAAGGAGTGGAAGCGGCAGTACATGCGCGGCATCTCGCACACGCCCTCGCAGGCGGGAGTCTACTATGAGGCGCTCAAAGGATCTAGCCACTCGCTGGCCAAAGGGTTCGCATTTATAGGGAGTATTGCAGGGATAGTCAGGAGATATGGATATAGTTTTAGATTTTGCTATCAATGTAGTACGAGAACTGTAAAGTCTAAATGTTTAGGCTTTGCCAAAGTTGAAGTATATTTTTTTTAATACAATTAGAATGCAAATAGCACTAGAATGCAAATCCATTCGAAAGCATTTATTTATTATTTATTACTTCCATTAAATGCAAGTAGATACTTCCTTTTAGAAACCGGAAAGACCTGGGGATTTCCCTTGCAGCGAGGCATCCAAAATTTGAGTAGAAATAGGAGCTCCGCTCAGCAATTAGACAATTGCCCAGAGTTTCCGCGCTGTAATTAGCTCGTCAAGGGGCTTGACATTCAACTTGAACTTGCCGACAGCCGCTCAATCATCGGCAGGCGGTAGTGCCACGACAGTGCCTCCGTTTGTGTCACGTTGTCGCATCTTCTTTGCTGGCTTTTTGTCTAGCTGATTAGCGGAGTGCCGCCCGTCGTTTGCGGTTGTAATTTATACGGCTCCGCCCACGGCAGGGGTTTGTTTAGTGGCTGCAGATTGCAGTGCAGGTCGCTTGATTTAGGGGCGCGTTACGAGTGCGATTCACTGCCCTCCCCCGAACGCGACCTGGCGTTCCCACACTTGTCAACCGCTAAACGGTTGGTCACAAGGTTTCCCACCGAAAATCGCTACCACTTCCTTCTCCGTTCAGCGGCGGCGGCTTCAGAGATTCCTCCCTATTTTCGACTATTGCGTGGGCCGCTTAAATGAGTGAAAACAATCAACAATTAAGTGAGCGCGGCAAGATGAATCATATGGCATATATATATATAGCCAGTTAGGCACTAAATTTGATTAGCGGGCATTAATGCAATCGGCACAATGCCAATTAATCGACTTCTGTTCGCGCTGCAAGTGTCGAGTGTCAATACGGGGTTAAGGTGGCCGACCGCCAGCCCGGAGATGATTGAGCTTAGTCGTCATGTGGGTGTTACGATCCAGCCCCATTAAATTGCAGCGAGCTGTGGCAGGTTGGGGTAATAAATCAGAAGATCGGTGGGTGAGCTGCAATTAAATGCCATAAGCCGGGATACAAGTGCTCTGATTCCGCTTCTTAATTGTGAAGTCTGATGTCTGAAGTCCGCCTGTGACATTACATTAATTAGATGCACTTCTCGTGTGACCAAGTGCAGGCGCGCACTTAATTCAAACCATTTAAAGAAACACGATGTCGAGACATCCAATTGCATCTGACACTTGCATAAATCATTAAAATTACATGGCAATGAAATGATAAGAGACGAGGAATGTTGAAGGTAATGGGGCTACACAAATATATCGTTAAACGCAAAGGTCTTCCATTTATAATAAATACAATTAAAAGGAAAATAAATATTTATATATTTTTGGGTTATCATTAACTTATCGCAGAATTATAAAATGATTTACATAGATACTGGTTTTTGTTGCACACTTTTAGGCCTTCGTCTTAATTGCACTTTATTTATCCACAGATCTCGCAATTTCCGGCCTGGCAGCATGCGGCGAGTGCGCAGACGCGCAGTGTTCAAGAATGGCGACTGCAACGTGGTGCAGAAGCACCTCCAAAGGCGGCGTGTCCGGTTCCTGCAGGACATGTATACCACCATGGTGGACTGGCAGTGGCGATGGACGTTGCTGGCCTTTGCTCTCAGCTTCATTCTGTCGTGGCTGTTCTTTGCGCTCATCTGGTGGCTAATCATCTACACACACGGCGATCTGGAGGAGCTGCATATGCCGGACAACCAGGGTAAGTAAATA
>JAEIIG010035635.1:0-12451 GCA_018904695.1 Drosophila parvula | reverse complement strand
GCGATGCACTTATTTATGCGGTGACGTCAGTCGATCGTTCGCTCTCTTTCTAGCAAGCGTACGAATGGCCAGAAAATATCAGAGAGAGCAACTCTCGCGAGAGCACTATACAGTTATAAAATTTACTTACACTGACCTAATCGTCCTCCTGCTGCATTCTGCGCGCCTGGTATATGAAATTATGCATTTGATAAATTTGCACTAGGAAACTGCTGATTGGGAACTTGTTGTTGACGAAGCAACAACAACAATTGCCCGCATCTTGCAATTAGTGTAACAGGCGAACAGAGATCAGCAGAGCAGCGATGCACTTATTTATGCGGTGACGTCAGTCGATCGTTCGCTCTCTTTCTAGCAAGCGTTCGAATGGCCAGAAAATATCAGAGAGAACAGTTCTCGCGAGAGCACTTTACAGTTATAAAATTTACTTACACTGACCTAATCACCCTCCTGCTGCATTCTGCGCGCCTGGTATATTGAATCAAGTATTTGATAATTTTGTACTGGGAAAGCTCCCGATTGGGAGTTTCTTGCCAAAACAATAACGAAATAAAATTACCATTAATTAAATCATTTTATTTTATTTATTTTGTATTACACACACCATACGGGATTATATCGCTAAATGGGGCTTTATTTACAATGTATTTTAAGATCTTATTTTATTTAGCCAACACTCAAACCAAACGGTTATTCTACCACTAGATCGTGATTTATGTAATTTGGCCAATACACAAACCGAAATGGGATTCTACCGCTAGATGTCGCTCTCAATTAATGTAATGTGATTTAGCCAACACACAAACCAAACTGTTATTTTACCTTTTCAATGTATTTTACACGTAAAATTGCGTTAAATGTAAAATAAAGCAGTTCGAACCATAGCACTTCAGATTAAAGCAGTAATCCCTCTCCTCAATTCACAATCGCTGACATTAGATTTATTATTTCATTTACACTTCAAATATCATACAATTTAAATTGGTTGACTGACCTACTTACACCTAGTTTAATACAATAATTACTTCTCACACGAAAAGGAACAAAATTGTGGCTAATTTTTGAGCTTAACTTGATACAAGTAAAATGGATTTTCGGTTTTTGTAGTAGTTTTCCTCGAAAGAAAATGGCAACGAAAGTTGAACAGTATAAAAAACGTTGTCTTTTTGTCTTACTTACTAACCAGTAATAAAATAAAGTGAAGTCCTTAGATCGGGAAATGCATGTGTAGCTCTCAGTTCAAGGGACGCAGGATGGGGCGACTTATCAGTGACTCAGCCAGCCGCACTTGATAAAGAACTTGCGCAACGAAGTCTCCATGGGACTGCCCAGCGATGGCGCTCCGCTCAGGCAGACGGTCTTCATCGAGAGGTAGGTGGTGGGCGTGATATTGTGTTTCTTGCACAGATCCAGCTCGTTGTGGCTGAGCAGACTGCTGCCCAGCGGCTGGGGCAGGTGCTTCAGTTCATCTAGCTGAGTGCGCAGCCTCAGGCTAATCGTCTGATCACTACTACTGCTTCCGCCGGCGGCCTCGTTTGGCAGTGGGTTTTTGTGGCTGCTGCTTTGGCTTTGTAGAAGCTGCTGCTGCAGCGGCTGCGGCGGCTGCAGATGTTGTTGGCTTCCCTTCGCGGAATTCGTTGGCAGATTCGCCATCGTCGTAGCCGTGGAAATCGCTACCGTCGTCGCTCCCGACTCCAGTTTTATCGGCATTCCCATTACCGCCCCCGTCCCCATCCCCGTCGTCGTCGTCATCGTCGTCGTCTGCAGCATCGTAGCTGCCGACGATGCCCGACAGCTATCCAAGTAACTTCTGCTGGGCAATAATGCGCCGGAGCAAGTCGGGTCGGCGGTGTGGAGCGTGTTTCTTGGTGCGATTGAACTTGAACTTGCCTCGGCGCCGCTTGACATTTCGCTGAAACCATAAACCAGACATTAGAAAAGGTTCCATCCAGTAAATATCACAATTTAAATATAAATTGTGATTTATCTGTTCCATTCTATTTGGATTCTGTGAAATACTTACACCTTTCTGAGATTCGGTTGTGGGGAGTGCAAGGAAGAGCTTGGCGGCCGAAGACTTCCATTGGAGGGTTGCGTGAGGTCCTGTGGTTAAACATTGTCTTATAGAACCATTCAAACGCTCGTGGTTTGGCGCGTTTATAATGCAGTGGAGCTGAATATCGTGAGACAAAGACGGAAAAGCGATTGTAAGAGTTGGATCGGGTCAGTTGGGAAAAGCAAGGCAGCACACACGATATTCAACTCGTCATGCATTCTCATAGGAGGGGAGTGAGCACTCATATAAGGAGGAATGAAATTGGAACTATTGGTAGGCAAACTTCTTAATCCAATTTTTTATAAAAATATTGTTGTTTTAAAAATTAAGTTTAGCTGCTACAGCTTATGATTTTATATGAATTAAGAAATTGGAGTTGTTGAAGTTTGCCCAGCTAACGAATAGTTGCATTTTACTCAATTCCTTGTTGTGCCTTTCACTTACAGTCTTTCCATGACCATAAGGTCCCGTGGAACGATGCGTCGCCATTGCCGCGTGCTGTTCGAAGTGGACGCACTCATCGATCTTGGTCAGGCCGTTGTAGCGATATCTGTACAGCTCCGCCTGCCGGATGCGCAGCTCTTTTTCCCGCTCCAGCGAACCCAGCAGTCGCTCGTATTCGTTACAAGTATAAAACTGTGCATAAACCCGGAATCTGTCCCGGAATTCGCGCTGCTCCTTGGTAAAGCCCTGGTGCAAGGCGTAGTTGCGGTTGCGGAAAAAGTTTGAGACCAGCTGGTAGTCCTTGACCATTCGTTTTCTGCGGGCGCGCTCCCTTAACCGGCGGGTATAGATATCCACATGGGCCAGCTTAAGCATAACATCCACCTCCGTATCCTCGGAGCTGAGGGTGATGTTCGAGATCAGTTGCTCGGCCGTGGGATCGTACTCCCGCTCGAAGCTGTCCCTGTTGGGCATGTAGCCCAGCTGCATGGCCTCATCGGAGCTGATGTCCAACGGCGGCAGACTTGCCAGCGCACTAGTGCCCAGTGGGCCGGCATCATCGTCTCCTGTGTGATCAATTAGTCGCGGCCTCTGACTTTGGGCCGGCGTCCATGTAGCCTTCCCAATGGTGCCATTGACAAACTTGTTCACATACTCCTCCTTGGCGTCCTCCGCCGATTTAGTTTCAATGTGCTTGCTTATGTCCTCCCAATTGCCGAATCCGTACTGCTCGATGGCGTCCAGCAGGCGTATCTCCTCACGAGCCGTCCACGCCCCCTTTCCACGGAATACGCTCAGAATGGACGTGCCCGTGTCCATGAACTGGTAGGCATGGTTGTTTTGATGGGCTCCAATTTCCGCCCCCGCCGCAAAGCACTGTAAACAAAACAACAAATAATAATAACAACGTAGTTAGCAAGAGTCAGCTGTTTTTTTAGTCAACATGGTGAAATCGCCGGCTATGTGGCTTTGTGTGTGAGAGTTGCTCCCAGATGAGTCAGTTTTTAGGTTCCAGATTGGCAACACATCTCTAGACTGTACGAATATTTGTGCATTAGGGTGAGTCGCTTTCGTTTACAAAGAAACTGGTCTTTGTTTTAGATTATTCTATAGATATACTAGTTAATGCCACTTTTTCGTAACAGCATTTTTAATTTAATTTTAAATAGGTTATTGGTCACAAATAAATATTTAAAATAAAACACATTGTTTGCAAGAGAACAAAATATACTTTGGTTTTAATATTAATCACAATTTTATAATTATGATTTTTTGTAAAATAATTTGAATTTGAATAAAAACCACTTGTGACAAATAAATTTTGACATTAGAACGCGATGCCAGGGCTCCGGTCTTTTCTAGAACTCAAAAATCGACCCACCCTACTGCATACTTAGGTAGGGGCGTCGCACCAACTTGATGTATGTGTGAACTACTTACTTGGAGGCACAAATCGAAGTTTTCGCACTCCGCACAGTGCACCCGAATACCCTGGATGTCGTCCTGGCAGTTAGTGCAATTATACTTTGTAAACAAATCCGCAATTGTGGTCATTTCAGCACAAAATATGGATTTTCTCCACTAAAAAAATTGTGCGAAAAAACTCGGCTGAGCAGTGTGACCAGCCACAGAGACAACGCCATGTTTCTCGGTCAGTAATACTAGAAAATACCGCAAATGAACCAGTGGCTAGCTCACGACAGTGGGCGCGCTTACCGTTAAGGCTATTATTTTTAATTTGTTCTATTATATTTAGATTTGACTTATGTAAGCACTTATTTATTTTTAACTAAATTGCCAAATTTAAGAACTTACCCAGTGAAATTATTTTTAAACATTCCCAAGAAGTTTACATCAAGTATTATAAAATCTTTGGATGCGTTAAATATTGATAGTAGTTTATTTAATAATTTCAAAAGTTTAATTCGAGTGTTTGCCTTTTGTTTAAAGTTGTTTTTATGCTAATATCACACAAATAATATATTAAACTAAAAATATAAAAGATTTTAATATCGAACCGAAACCATGGTAAAAATAAATACGAATATGTACGTGTGATGGTTAAAACACCGATCGTGTGGTGGTGGCTTAAATAAAATCGAATGCTTAAAATGCAATTGGTTACATAAAACGTAAGCGGTGGTCGGGAAGAAGTTAAATCATATAAACTTATATGAATTTGTAGAAAGTGTACACATACATACATACATACATACATACATACATACATACGTATATCTTTTGTCTCAAACAAAAAGCGACAAATTCAAAGCTGTCGAACAATATCCTTGGGGGGACGCTTGCTTACATCTAACATGTATCGGGGGCAAGGGATCGTTATAATAATGGGAAAGGTTTTTGGGGCTATAGGCTACGGCTATATAAATAGTTGATTATTTGATTAGTTCATGCGTGTGTGTGTGTACGCTGAATACGTTTAGATTACTGTTAGTATTGCTGTCTTACACCGAGCAGCAGCCGAATGGTTATGGGCTCCAGATATCGCAGTGGGCGGCGAGGACTAGTTTGTGTTGCTTGCGGCTTTGGTGGCATATTGGTGGTGGCTTCATTACTGTTGCTAGTTTGCTTGGACCAGGGGAAACAAAACGTTACGAGTTACGAGTTACGATACAAAATGGGTTAACAAATCTTAAACAGATATGGCAAGGTTCTTGTGCAGCTGCGTTTCTGAAACACGCACACGGCCAACAAAATTCATTTCAATTCGAGTACCTAAAAAACATCTAAATAAGTCTATTTGAGCGCCAAATTCGGGTTGGTGTCGCACCTGCGTCTGTTCCTTGGGTCCAGGGTAGGGGCAACAATACTGTTCGAGGGCATTTGAGAGTTTGAGATTCACGATTTTCACAGATACGGTTCGATTCGAAAACGCTTGCGTAAGGAACTGAGGAGAGGTCACAGCGCAGGCGCGACCCCAGTCGTCATAAGCGACGACTGTCAACTGCCCCGGTGCCGGATCCGATTCCGAGTCCGAGTCCGGATCCATCCGGGCCACCTGCTCCTGGCAACGGGACTCATAAGCAGGCAGCCGCCATGACGGACGGCCTCTCAAAATTTGCATAAGCGAGTAGTCCTAAAGCATAACTATCAACTAATTTGGTATGTAAAGTCTTTCTGTCTTTGTCAAGCGGTTGATGGGCGTGATGAGGGGACCAATGCCAATGGCCGACTAGCAACAGTAACACCAACATGCCGGCCGATACCACATACTCCTGACCGTACTCACTCGGATATGGGAACCGATTCGCTGTGCTCGGTGGCTCTTTGTCGTCTTTGTCTGTGGGCTCTCGTGGCCCGTCATCATCATCATTGTCGTGTTGGGAAGCATCTAAACGTTGGCTAAGCTGGGCTGGGATCACTGGCTTGGAATCGGGATAGCTGCTGGCGGGGCTCCTGGCGATCCTGGTGATCACTCCAGCGATATGCATCGGACTGCATAAATTGTGCGGGTTTGTAAGGGGATTACTGCTGCGGCTGCTGCTGTTGCGGATACTGGAGGGGCTGCAGCTACTGCTGCTGGCGAAGATCGGTGTCGTGGGTGCGGATAAGTTACTTGGGTGTGGATTAATTTGTTTCTTGATAAAATACTTGAAGAGGGTTTTGTTCCTCTTTAGTTACGGTTGAATCTGCTTCTTGGGTTTTTTTAACTCAGCATCTTCGTCACGCTTGATCTCGGTGTAGCGCTCGCCCTTGAGCGAGACGATCTTGTTGTCCCGGTAACGGACCAGTTTGCGCGGCTCCATCTTGGGCACCACCGGCTTGTATTCGCGCTGGGTGGCATTCTTATCCACATAGGAGTACCTACGGCGAGTGAGGGGACATGGATTCAATAACATGTTATTGTTTCTCACTCAGACTTGATTGTTGAAACTATGGGGTTTATTTATTCAAGATCAAACTACATCAAACAAGAGTTATTTTAGAATTCCAGAGAATAGAGTGGATTGAGATGTGATATAATATTCTGACTAGACTTGCGGCAAACAAAATGGCAAACAAAAACACTCACCTGGCGATAATGCGATTCTTGAGTTCATTATCGTCAACCACAACATTCTTTTTGATGTAGCCAGTATGCGACTTATCGGTTATGCACTGGTTGGTCTCCTGGCGGTGCAGCAGGATCTGAGTGGCGCTATCGATATCCCCCTTGGAGATAGCAATGCAATGCTTGATCTGGGACATATAAAAACAAACAAACATGATTAAATATAGATATTTCACTGAATATTCAATCCTTACCTCAGCATATGCTGCATCCGGAAACATTTCCTGAAGCACCTCGGCCTCGTCCAAAAAGTAATCGCATGTGGAGCTGGAGCTATCGGTGGAGCCACCATCACTGGTCTCCGACAGATGCTGCGAGCGCTTGTTACTGCCGCCACCGCCGCTGCTGCTACTGTTCGAGGACAACTCGTCCTTTTCGGAAGTGGAGGAGTTACGGGCACGCAGCTTGGACTCCGGAATGATGCTCGACAGGGTCAGGGAACTGGACAAAAAACACTATAGTTAAAGACAAAACACACCGGGTATAATGAAAGTGGAAACCTACTTGAGCGACAAGTTGACAGCGTCCAGGCTGCCCTGGTTCTTCTCCACAGCGGATAGCTCGTTGGCCAGCTTATAGATCCACTCGCAGATGACGCCCTGATCAATGGTTGGGAAGTCCTCAAAGTAGGCGCCCATCATCTCCACGAAGCCCTCCACATCGAAGCACGGGTCCTGGGAGGCCTCCTCCAGAATTGAAATGATGTACGACAGGACTATCTCGTCAACCACGCTAAAATCGGCACCAGGAATGTGGCCACTGATGAACTGCACCAGGCTGCGCCTAACCATCTCGTGCTGCTTCTCCAGATTGGTCATTTTGGTGACTATATGGCTTTAGGACTTCTCGAAGTATCTGTCGCTGGATCGGCAAATTTGTTGTAACTCAGCGGCTCTCTCTTGCAAACGGGCACTCAAAACGTTGAAAATCACTCGGTGGGGACTTCCCCGGACTCTAAAGCATGCCCACTCGGATTTAATTAGCTTAACTTAAGTTTAGTTCTGCAACAAATTCGGATTTGAAAAGGTTTTGACTTTGGTTTTGCGAGCTGCGCCTTTCTTTTGCTTCTGCTGCTGCTTCTTCTTCCTGCAATCAATAATACGGGGTGTAGTGGCTTATCAGAAAAATACCAATTTACCTGGCGGATGATAATCAAAGAACGGTCACATTTCGGCTTAACGGTTTTTTGAAGTTTTGTTTTGGCAATACTTTGAAGATTTTCGAATGCAAGAAAAATAAATAAATTCTTAAACGAAATAGAAATATCTATCGTTCATAGTGCTTCTTATTTTGTTAAATTAAAATCAAATAATATATTTTGTGACATTAGGATTTGCACTTGTTATAGCTCAATTGTTATAGTAAATGTTAAATAACTTGTTAAACATCGTCAATAATATGCTCCAACATATTATCCGATGATACTGTGTTCCAGACAATAAAAGATCCAAACAGTTGAGGCAGTATTTAGTCTTTATTATATAGGAGGGTGTTTATATATGTATATTTAAAATTCACAAATCCTTATAGTTAGTTTTTACGGCTTCTCATCGCGATACTCCTCTGCAAAATCAGACTTTCTGAAATGATTGATTTGAGCTATAATAGAAAAAATGATGAAAAAATAAAACTGTAAAATGTGCTTTTCATGGAATTCATTTTTATTAAATTCGAAAAATAATAATTTAACTGATATAACGTGAGATAATGGTTTAAACTAACCAATATGAATGTGAGATATGTGCTTTTGTGTCTCCTGTATACAATTTATTGTTTTGTATTGCTTTTGGTCTTTATGGGTTCGCGCCTATCACATGTTCGTTCGATCGCACAGGCCTTGCCGCAAAAAAATAATTATAAATACTGGCGTATTATATACATTAGCTTTAACGTTACATTTTAAGAGTAGTGGCTTAAGGTAGCTTGCATTTCATGCTAGCCCTCTATTGCAGCCTAGAGCTTGAGCAATCGCTCACAACCCCGTCAGTATCGGGTTATTTTGCACATATATACATACATATGTATGTATGCATCTGTATATCGTAAGTATGTAAATCTTTTTTTTTTAATTAACTTATAATTTGCACTGCCGTTTCCCGTCGAAATCTCTTACTTGCCGCGGCGCTGGCGTGGCGGCAGGTTGTTCTTTTTACCCAGTATCTTCATGAGCTGCTTGGACATGAAGAAGGGCTTCTCCGCCGACCCATCGTTCCGCTCGCAGTCCTCCAGGAAGCAAAGGAACAGTGTGTCCACGGCAGTGGAGTAAACACCGAAAAACACGCTCGTTATGAGGAAGGCGGCAATTACCACCACGGTTGTGGGCACCGCATTATGATGTAGCTGAATAATGGCCGGATTATTAACCAGGAAGTAGTAGGTGGACACACCCGCTCCAGCGGTAAGCAGTAGTTTCGACAAAAAGAACAAAAAGTCCGTGACCTTGTCCAGCGTGACCACACGCAAAAAGTTCCTCATAATTAGGTTAAACGCGTCCTTGGCACTGCTACAGAAGTTCTTGCCATGAATGGCGCACATGATGTAAGCATTCCGGTTGAGGAACTTCAAGAAGGTCTCCAGCAGCCAGAAGAAACATCGCATGCAACAGAGGATGGCCCGTGTCACCGCATTGTCGTACTTCTTCAGCTTGCTATCGATGTACTCCAGCACCAGGCGAATTAACCGGCAGATGGCCAGGATCAACGAGCCAAAAGCCACCGTTCCCAAGTGGTAGAAGGCCGTTTGACAAAAGGCTCGCGTGAGCGTAAAGTAGGGAACATCTCGTTTTTTGAAGGTCCAGTACCAGCGGGCAAATGTGGCAGCCAGCACCATGTCGCTAAAGGCCGAGATGAAGAAACTCAGCCAGAGGAATCCAAAGACGTTGTAGAAGATGGCCCACTTAATCAGAGGCGGATTGTTAATCGTATCAAAGCTGCATGTGGTCTTCGAGCAGGTTACTCGCTGCGATTGCTGGAAAAATCCTGTAGTCGAAGCCTGCTGATTATAGCAATGCTGCTGGAACACTTCCGGGATACAGGCTCCTCCGATTGTATAGTTGATGGCTGGACCTTCGCAAACGCACGGCTCGCTTGTCACTTCACCGTCAGCTGTCAACTGGCGCACCATCCTGAATGAGGCCTGGCCTATGGAGCCCAGGTACAGGCCCACACCGACGGCAAACGCAATCACCGCTATGAAGAGTATCCAGGAGAAGATGGGGAAGAAAACGGTGCTGATCACACTGCTCACCGCCTTGCTGCCTTCCTTCGTTAGCGCAATGGCGATCCGGATGCGTTTTCTCAGCACAATGACCAGCAGCAGGATGACCACGAAGAATACGCCCAGGAATATGGATAGGTAGAGCCAGGTGTTTTGGTTCTGCAGCACATTCTTAACCGTGGAATGCAGATTCAAGCCATGCACCGGCACCGTGGGCGTCTTCTCCCAAAATACGTACTGCCTCACGGTGTAATAGATGCCCACCAGAAGGCCAATGAGCACGCCGAAGATGGAGAACCAAAGGATCGGAGCCGAAAGCCAGCGCATCAGAGCTATGAAGATCAGTGAGGCGATCAACGTGCAGAAGCACGCCACCAGAACAATTGACCAGGAGTTGACAATATCCTCGACTATCTCCTCACCCAATCGCTGGGCGTCGTGGGTGCCATTGTAGAAATGGGCCACCAAGTTGCCCACCATTTTGGCTAGCCGGGTATCCGTTTGCATCATCTTCTCCTTGATGACAGCCTCGTTGAGTGTGCGTCGGCATTGAGTCGCCGGCTCCTCCTCCACCGGTGCTTGCTTCGTCTGTGGCGCCACCAGGGATTGTGCCTCTGCCATGCCCAGCGCCATGGCCTTGGCCTGCAGTTGGACTTCCGTGGTGGCATTTCCAGGCAGCAGCGTCAACTCCCGTCGCGAGCGTCCGCTCCTCAGAAGAAAAGCGGGGATGTACTCGCAAACCTGTGGCGAAAACTCGAACAGGCAGCGGTTGAGGAAGGGAGCACTCTTGATGTACCATCGGGCACACAAGTTCTTCTGGATGGCATCGTGCATTTGCTCCTTGCTGCGAATCTGCGCCTTGGTCTCCTCTGTCAGGCAGATGAGGCGACTGTGGAGTTCCTCAAAGCTCAGGGAGTTCCGCATTGTGTCCCACACGAACGTCTGGCTGGGACACTTCTCTACACATACCTGAGAATGCAACAGAATACAATTTAAAAACGCTATTTTCTGATTATCATTTTATTTGGAACTCACCTGAGGTGTGGGACAGCCCGTGAGGGGAACCAAAGGATCAATGCATTGCTCCAGATTAAAGAAGAAGAGGTTCTTCTTGTTTAGCACGCCGGAATCGATGCCGCACTTGCGGTTGAAGGAATCCGTGGGTACCATCAGCTTGTTGAGATCACCATGCTTGATGGCGTACTGCGCAATGAAGCCCCATCCGGCCAGGAAAAGGGCGAAGAGCAGCAGGCAGGGGACATCCGTACAGCTGCGATCCCGCTGCCGTGGTCCCGTGAAGTTGCGGTCGTAGCGCAATGGCTCGCCGTACTTCCTCACCAACTCCTCGCTCTCCGTCATCGCTTTTCACTGCAAATGTCAATGATGAATCGAATGTTTTATATATATTTTTATCATCGATGGGCCCTAGTTGTAGATACTTTTCTAGGTTGTCAATGTGTCTCCCCCTTGTAATTTGTTTCCGCAAATGCGTCATTATTTTTAAAATTGAACCGTACATATAGGTGGGTTGCTGGCAACCACCAGCGGCACTTTTTGTACTCGGAATATGAATGTGTCAGCGATAAATTGTGCTCTTGATGGTGTCTAGTTGGCTATCTAGGGCCAATGATCTTTTTATTTTTAAGTTATTAACTGAAAGTGGTTGTGTTCTTTCAGTCTTCCTTATTTATTTCACCAAGACTTAATATTTAGGCTAGGAATCTGTCATATTTAAGCTGCTGCAACTGATAAGGACAGGATTATCTTTCATCCGAATTAATAAAGTCACTGACCTCTGATAACGAAGAACAGTTGTATAATGATTTATTAGATTATTAACAATTCGCCGAACTGTTTTTTCTTGTATATGCTTTATTATTTCAGTTTCCTCACTTTTTCTATACACTTAGTTTTCTTTTGTATTGCTTCTTTTCACTTGAAACAATTAATCCAATTAATCCATGATATTGTCATGCTCTTTCTGTGTTATCTAAGCGAATGAATCATTAATGGAGGATTTAATGAAGAATAAGGGTACGTGAAATATTTCGTTATAAGTTGTAAGACATATTTTCTCACTGAGGAGCGCAAAATTAAAGTACTCAATGCTAATTTACTTTTTTATTTATTATTTATGTTGCAGATCTGTGATAATGATCACAAACGTACGGCGAATTCGCTCCGCTAAAAATCAGCGGGACTATATACCAGAAAAACAGCTCGAGCATGTCACAAAATGGCAATAATGACGCATTAAAAGTAAATTAAATTTGTGCGCTCACTTGTTGCTGCCAGTTGTTTGTTTATGTACATATGTATGTGTATAGCCGGATTTTTGTTTGTGGTCTGTCTGGATTCAAATGGAAAACCCGCCGTCGCCTTTAATGGCTGAGTTTTCAAAAAATAAATAAATAGAGAAGCACATGGCGTTTTTCAAAGAAAAAAAAAATGTTCAACCAATTTTGGGTGGCAAGGCAACTCGGCCACATGTTTCAAGGTCGTTTGCCTGAGCCCCATTACGATATGGGGGTATGTGGAATCTGGTAGCTTAACTTTTCACCATAAATGCTTGCCTTGGGCTACATAATCTCAAACTTTATCTAGAAGGCACTACCAATTCTTATCGCATAATGGAAGCTGCTTGTTTTCCAAGGCTACATTTTCCT
>JAEIIG010035624.1:0-10454 GCA_018904695.1 Drosophila parvula | reverse complement strand
ACATTAGTGCATCGTTGCGCTACTGGTCTCTGTTCGCCTGGTACAAGAAATGTTAGCGGCGAGTTTTTCAGTGCAAATTTACCAAATGCATGGTTCCGTACCAGGCCTTCAGAACGCAGAAGGAGGATGATTGCTAACCTATTTTATAAATGTTTAGTGCTCTTGCGAGAACTGCTGCACGAGAGATCAGGGGAAATTGCCTGCTTCTTACATATCGTCACTAACCTTAGAACGAACCTTAAACCGAATTCATAAATAACAAGTGCTCTGAAAAAATAGTAAACAAAACCAGCAAAAGGAAAAAATAAATATAATATATAAAATTTTTGTAGTATGAAATGACTTGTATGTGTTCTAGATTAGTGCTACAACTTATTACTTATTTTTATTATGCCACTTTTTATCTGGAACAATACAAAACTACTGTTACCCCAAAACGAAAGGTACTCGCCAGAAGATCATATTCGATAAATGGCAAAAGAAAAGTGCCATACACCAGCAATTAAAGCCGGCACACCACCACTGAACCTTTATTAACTTTAAAAACTGTTTCCATTACAATGGGTCGTGGTGGGGAATGCATACATAAATCATGGATGAAAGTGAAAATTGGTTGCACCTACCACAAGCTCGGGTTTGGACCCGGGCTCCCAGGTGGGCGCCGAAAGGTGCTGCCTCCGTCGACCCATGACACCGCCCACTTGGGGCGTAATTACGGAACCATATACAAGAGTCGGAACTGGAGCCAACAGGCAGGAAGCGCGTAGTCGTGAACGAGAACGAGGAGCCTGAAACCCAGGGATTGGGAAGCAGCGGGCAGCGCTCAATCCCCAAAAGCAGCATGAAGGTGTTGCTGGGGGCTGCTGTGAGTACATTGTAAAAATAAAGAGATGTGTGCAATACTGAGGTAATTAAATAAATTTCTTGCCACATATTTTAGGCCAAAAAAATGAATGCTAACTATTTTGAATACTTAGAAAAAATTGGTTCTGATAAGAAGGGATAGTAAGTTATTACATATGTTATTATATAGTTTTTAATTTAATGCAGTCATAACAGCATTAGTAGGATGCATCCTTTTTAATTAAGTTTCAATCTTATCAGGATTATACCATACACAACATCTTCTACCGACACTTTTTAGAGTGTATCTCTGCCACTTTGCTGTTGGCTCATGCCTGTTATTTTTTCTTGTTGTTGTTTGACTGCTGCGCTTTTGCAATTTAACCGCAATAAATAATGGAGCATGTTGCTAAATTTGAGCGCACGCCCAGCAGGAAACGCAGGAACGCTGCAAAAAAGTAGGTTAGATATCCACGGATAATGATGATGCTATCATCGGTCCATTGTGGCTGGTTTGGATAACTACTAACCACTTCTCGGGCTGACCAAAAAGAGACTCGTCGACGCCACTGGCGCGAAAATGTTATTTGTACATACATATTTGATATACATTTTAATTGCGAGCCATGAAAAATGCAGTCGCTGGCCAAAAATGCGCTTAAAATAATTAAATTTATTGCCACATCAACGATTTGGCAGCTGACTAAGCGAAAACTAACCGCACTGTTGACGCAGCCGAAATGCCGCTTCAAGTAATTCGTTCGGGGTGCAATAAATAATAACACGAGCATGTATCACTAAATAATTTTGCATTTATTTTATATAATACAGTACACATTGCATTAAACTAAATAAAATCTATTTAATATATAATATATATTTAATATGTAATCGTACACAATCATCAACCCTATATATGCCGCTCTCTACCTATCCTCCGATTTGTCTTAGTCTGCGCCTTTACATATGTATATATAGCATATGTAGTATCTGATGTATAGCTGTGGGTTGATCTCTTCTCGATTTGTTAACAACAATTATTGCTATTTGAATTTATTATTGATTTAAGTGTATCATTTTGTTTTGTATGTTTAAAACCTAACATCATATTTTGTTTGTTTGCTTTGCGGTGTTTCAAGTTCTCGCAGGACATGGCCTGTGTCTGTATGTGTGTGTGTTAGTTAAAATATATAGTTTCTATTTAAATTTGTTGTGTGTATACGTGACAAACAATTGAACAGTTTAAAACAGTTTGCTAGTAAACCAAACCCAGTTCGTTAACAATTTGAATTCGGTTGAGTAAACTATTTACAGGGGTTACAAGCGTATAAATATAAATATAAATTCACCAATAAAGTGGTTTTAAAAACATTACAAGCCCAGAGCTCGATGTACAATTGAACTAGAAGCAATCAGAGTGCAATCTTATGGCAAAACTTAACATTTGGTTGCGATTGCGGTCAGCTATAGGCCAAAACGGAGGGATGCATGCCTACAAAATTGGTTTTGTATACGCAACTACTTCTTGAATAAATCCCAATACCGATACAGTTCTTAAAGTTGCAAATATTTGGGAATACTTTCAGTGCAGTTTTAAGAGGAATTCTGGTTAGACAGACATACAAAAAGCAAACTATTAAACAAACTGACAAATGACGGAGGCGTATTGAAAAGAAAACTATAAATTTGAAACAGGAACACTACAAATAACAGTTGAACATATTTTCGCAAGCGACTTTAGGAGAGTGAACTCTGCTTGCTTACTTTAACAGAGAGATAGAAATAGACGAGGGACCAACAAAAGACAATATAAGCTTCAAGATAAGTAACGCAATACGATTTTTAAGCACTCGAATTTTCTGTGCAGGCTCTAGAGCGGACTCCAGGCTCATTTTAGTCGTTACCCATTATGATATTAAAAAAAGTCTTTTAGCTCATAGAAAGGGATTCTGTTGAGCGTTCACACATTGAAGATGAACCGACAAATTGAAATCGTGATTCGTCATTATTTCATTTCCAACTCTTTGTCAAAGGTTTCCTAGTTTCCTATTTATCTGAAATAGTCAACTGTTATATAGCCTGCGCTCTGATTTCAAGTTTCAACACTACGTTTGATATGACGGCACTAAACTTAATCAAGGCCTAGTTGTACGTACACACAGTTTAGGTGGTTAAGCGAACATAGGAATATAGACAGACATAGGTGTATGTGTGTGTGTGTCTTGTATACAGTATACACGTAGTAAGTTATTTATATACGTATTTTATAATAATAATAACAGTAACTATTTAACGCAACATATGGTCGACGAGTGGGAAAAATGGAAAATGGGATAAAGGATAAGGGATAGTACAGGGGTACGGGACGGTAACGCAGGCGCTTAACTGGAATTAAACATTAATCAACAAACCGACCACAAATCGACTGCCACTCATTCCTGGCAGAAGCCCTCAGTCTCCTCGATGGCAAAGGTCAGCTTCTCCACCAGCTGATCGTAGCTCTTGTACGGCGGCAGATCCAGCCGATTGAAGCAGGTGTGCGAGCGCGGCAGCCACGTCTCCTTGCCCACCTTCTCGATGCAGAATCGTTGCGGTCCGTTGGAGCCCATTAGCTCGGCGAAGCCACCGACTGGCACCCTACACGTTCCAGTGACAAACTGCAGCAGACGTGCGCGTTTCTCGTTATCCGTTTCGCGTACAAACTGGGCAAGTAATTACACGGATTAACTTAAGCTTAAGAGACAAACAAAGTGAGACCCACCTGCCAGAACCAGACAACCTGCTTCGAGTTGCGGTTGTAGTGCCTGTAGATAGTGTTGCGCTGCCAGTCCTCCACGTCCACGTCCTGCATGCCGCACAGAATCAGCTCCAGCTCGCGCTCATCAAAGTACTTGAGCCACTCCAAGGGCACCACCTCGTTGAAGCCCTCCAGGAACGTCTTTGTTTGCTGCTCAATGCCACTGAACAAACAAAATAAGGACTCTTGTTACTGCAGTTGCTTTGCGGTTAATAAGAACTACTGTACTTACCGAGTCATACGCCACTCTGTCATCAGGGTGATGTACTCCTCCTTGTTCTCCTCCGTCACGCGCTCCTTCTCGCCGTTCTCCTTCAGCTCGTGATGGATGATTTGGCCGAGCACCTCAAAGTCCACGCTGAACCACAACTCCAAGCCGCACTCATCGATGTTGTTGTCCTTAACCCAGATCAGCGAGTTGTAGAATTCCGGATCGATCGTCTCGATGTCCTTGATGGTCAGCTTCTTGTTCAACATGCGCTTGTAGAAGGGCATGGTGAAGCCACTGTAGATGAACCTGCCATGGTACAGGGCCATCGCAATGAAGCGTCCGATGAACTTGAAGTACTGCAGGTGATCGGGATTCACATACGAGGCGGGATTTATCTGCAGGCTGTAGTTATTCTTGTTCGCGTACTCGAACAGACAGTACATAGGATTCAGGACTTCGTGGGAGAGCAGGAAGAACCACTCGCGCGAAACTCCGCCATAGTCCAGGCCCTCCTCGCCGCGGAAGATGATGTAGAGGCGCCGCCTCAGCTCGTAGGCGGGCAGTCGCATGATCTGGTGATAGGAGTCCTCGAACAGCGTTTGACGCGTAACCGTGATCTTGATGTGCGACGGCAAGGCGTTGCTCTGGCACAGATACCGGAACTGCGACAGTTTCCAGCGGAAACTGCGCTCATAGGCACGCGGCACACCATAGACACCCTTGGCCCCCTTCGGGGCGCCCGGTCGCGGATCCTCGAAGGTGGTGCGACGCGTATTGTGATCCACAAAGAAACGCTCGCCGGCGGCCGTGTAACGAATCTCCCAGCCAGGCGGCAGGGGACCCTCGTTAATCAGGCTAACCTCCTGGCCCTGGGTGCGCGGATCCTCCCACTGGGTGGTGCGATTTTTGTGGTTCACGAAGTACACCCGGTTGTCTGACTGGATCTGCACGAGGGAAATGTGTCGCATTAGCGAGATAGTTGCATGAACAATTAGCGATTAGGCTTACCTTTTTCTCCCAGCCATCGGGCAGGGGACCCAGTGCATCCTCGTCGTCTTGCGTGACCTGGGCGGTCACTGCCGTTGGCTGCTGTTGCTGCTGGGAATACAGATACCGCTGGTTGCCCTGCGACACCACGTGCGCCCGCTGACCCTGCCAATGCTGGAAGTGCATCAGACGCTCGCTGTTCGGTCGCTGCCAGGTGGTCTTCCTGGTGTTGTGATCCACATAGTAGACCCGGCCCCGTCCATCTTTTCTTATCTCCCAGCCAGGGGGGAGTGGTGTCGGTTTCTCCCAATAGGTGGATCGCGTATTGTGATCTACGTAGTATCGGCGGCCATACTGATCCAGACGGATTTCCCAGCCAGCGGGCAATGGCTCATCGTCCGCCGGCTGCGGCTGCAGTTGCGGATCCGTACTTTGGCTTACCGGTAGTCCCCCTACCGGCTGATCCATGGGTGGTCCGGCACCTGTCACAGCCGGTCCGCCGGCTGGCATATAAACCGCAGCCGGTGTGGTGTTGTCCGGCAGCGCTCCGTAGACTTGCGTTAGGGGACGTGCCAGAGCAGGAGCTGGCGGCTGTTGAGGATATGATGCTGTCTGTGGCACTGCCGGCGATGCCGCACTGCCGTTTACCATTCTGAGGGGTTGCGGCTGAGACTGCGATTGCTGCTGCTGCTGCTGTTCCCACACTGGTGGATCTGGCGCAGATCTTCGGGAAACTGTGCCTCCATTTGCCAAGGGCGAGCGATTCTCGCCGCCATTACTGTTCCCACTGCTCGAATGAAGTCGCATCCGTGCTCGCACTCCGCCGTAAATCATGCAGCTACGGCCGGCGGCCGCATCGCTGACCACTGCCGGATTGACCGCTTGGACGGGTGGATTACCATTGCCATTCGCCGCCGCCACTCCCTGCAGCTGCAGCTTGCTCATATCCAGTTTGAGGCCATTGAGAATGGCCACCAGCTCGCCGCTCTTCGTCTGTCGATTGTCCGACTTGCTAGTGACGAAAAGGTCAATAGTTAGCTCGAGGAACTCGCAACGCCCATTGTAGTGCTGCAGGATGTGTGCCAGGTTGATACTCCGTTCACCCAGCATGGCATCTTTGCGGAAACTGGAGTGATCCAGCACCTTGAAGTGCAGCGTGGAGTTTGGCGTGATCTAAGATGAAGTTTAATTAAAATCAAATCAAAATTAAAGGGTTTTATGCACTCACCAGCACTGTGAACTCCTCGTTCCACTTGGGCAGATAGCTGTTCTTAACCAGGTCCGTCTTTCGCTTGCTTTTGCTGTCGATCAGCAGTTCCACGTAGGGATTCGGCTTGAGGAAGCCATTGTTGCGCAGAGAAGCCTCCTCGACTGAAAAGGGATTTCGGTAGATAATTAATTGTCCATCTTGCTTCTTTTGTGTTTGTGTTTGCTCACTTGTCACGCTTAATTGATAGTATCCTTGATTGGCACTCCCACTAGCCCCCGACACCGACCCCGATCCCGAACCGGCATTTGAGGTGGGATTGGGGCTGGGAGATGTCGTGGCTCCGTTCACTGTTTGTCCTCCGGCCTCCATGCCGCCGGAAGCTGCACCCGCTGGCAGCCCATTTCCATCGGCCATTTAGGGGCTGTTGTATGTGAGTCGCCTCCTCCTCCTGCTACTGGCTGTGTTCCTACAACCTCCTCTTCTCGCTGAGTGACCTTCAGCGCCTGGGGGAGCTGTCGCTCTGAAAGAGAAAGCGAATATTAAATTTAGGGTGTATTGGTAGTGGAAAGTGTCGAATGGAAAATTGCGTGTTCGGTAGTTGATAAGATAAGGCCGAAACCCTCCCCAAATAGCATTTACGTAGAGTTTGGTGACTCTCCCCCACACGCAAGAGTATTTCGCATGTTATTACCACCACGAGTTGTATAAAAAGTTAGTAAAAAGTTAATAACTGAATTATTTTCTGGTTACTTCCACTTAATAAAATTAAATACGAGTGATTTACCGAGTATACTTTAGGTTGGAAAACAAAGTGATGTATGCAGTTCCCTTTAAACGCATTTAGCTCTTGACAAGTTTTAAGACCTAATCTTGGTAACAAGATAATGCCTTAGCTCTATATCATTATGAAAGCGACTAGCGGCAGATAAGATATAGGCTTTTTGTAGTATATAGTGTAAACGAAGCAAAAAGGCAACAAAACTGTTAAACAGGCCTTTATTTTTTCGCGTTATAAACTCGTCGAACCCAAAGGTAGCAACCGCCTTTCCAGCTTTATTTGTGTTCATTTCGTGGCTATGGCTACAGTGCGGTCTGGCCACGTAATATGTAGATTAGATTCGACTTAGACCAAGAACAAAAACTAACAAAAATCGAAATGGAATTACTATCTAACATGGCTTCGTAGCATACTTTCAGACCTTATTTTTATTGTTTTCAAGTCCACAGTTACTTCTGATGCACCCTTGTTAATATTGTAAAAGATTCTATTACTAATTTATTTGTTATTCTATGGTTGCAAGCCTAATCCTCATCTTAAATAAATTAAAGAAAACAAAGTCGCTATGAGTAAGGGATATACATTAATAACCAAATGAACTGTGCTGACTAACAAATACAGATTAAATAAAGTTTTTTATAACTCGGACTTTATTATGTACATATGTTTGGGAAGTTTTCTTCGATTTATGGATTTATTTCAAACGTTTATGTTGTACTTCCCCCAGTTAATAATGTACTCAACATTCCTGATAATCAAATGGACATACATACATATGTATGTACAATCAGTGGTATTATTGCCGGCCTTACGTTTCTGGGGAAGCACTGTTTTCTGCGTTATTAATTTTCGCCATAATTCGCGGCTGTATGTACATTTTTTTTGTGTACAATTTCCCCGCCGATTGCTGGTCATCTATAATTTTGATAGCAAACAGCACACAGACCAATGCACCACACACAATAGATTGTATAATAATACTATGTGGCATGCTATGTGTGACTCATCAATAAAAAAGAAGAAAAAACAAGTACACCATGCGAAAAAGGAAACGGTAAATGAACACCGTACTTCGATTTCGATTTCAATTGTTCAATGAATATTGCATATTGATTGAGCGACCGACCACAGACGAGTTGTTGCGATTTCCCTTATATTGCATTTATTTAGGCAGCTATTTTTTCACGTGAATAAGTGCATGGCAATTAATTGGTTCTGCTAGTTGTACAGTAAGCACATTGAAAGGTGAACTTACTTATTATATCTGAGGTATTTAAGGAAATAACTTGAAATTACTTTAATAATATAAATGTTTTAAAGTACTTTTTGCAAATCAAGTTGTTTGTCATCTATTAATTTCTTTTAACGAGCCTTCACTGTATTTGTTGATTTGCCAACTTTTACAGTTGTTCGCAGGCAGACATTTGCAATTGATTTTGGAATCTTTTTTTGAATGAATTTCGATTGAGACATCACATGTGATCACTTAGAATGCAATTAGCACGCACTTTCCGGCTTTCTAGCCTTATCTTTGGCGGATATTGTGTGTTTATCAACCGGACCGGACTGGGTCGGAGGAAGCAGACAATAAATATGCGAGAACAAAGGGGAGTTATCGGTTGGGACAAGAACAAGAAAAGCGAAAACACACAGAAAAAGGAATCAGCAACAGCTGTCAATAAATCATGCACTTTCCAGCGAGGGGGCGAGGGGAGTGCTGGACACACATACACCCGCACTTGAACTTCCTTGACGTGAGACAATTATCGACCGATGGGCTTCAGTCACCAATACACCGACATACGCGCTCACTATCATTTACACTTCTCCACTTTACCGAATATATTCGTGGTCATGTAACGCACGCCAAACGCCAAAAAAAAATGTTGCTACCTCCTCCCACTCCATCACTCCCTTTTCGTGCGTGAGTGTGTGTGTTGAGTGTTCGTTTGTAATTGAGGCAAAGGTCGCGACGCTTGTCTCGCTCGCACTTACAGATGCAAGTGCTTTACCGCTTGGAAATGGAAATTCCAGTGCACAAAAGGTGTTTTCTGTTTGCAATTTCTGGGTTTTTCTTCATTTTATTCTTCCTCTTTGGTTTTACCTGCCTTTGCCTTACCTTCTGCTTCTTCTTATACTGCTGCTGCTGCTCCTACAACTTGCGTTTGTGTTTGTTGTCTCCTGCTAGCGTGTGCGTGTGTGAGGGTTCTTGATTGATTTCGTTT
The DNA here is from genome assembly GCA_018904695.1 of Drosophila parvula. Classification (NCBI taxonomy): domain Eukaryota; kingdom Metazoa; phylum Arthropoda; class Insecta; order Diptera; family Drosophilidae; genus Drosophila; species Drosophila parvula. The sequence continues at coordinate 1,403 of JAEIIG010035624.1, read as the reverse complement.
TTCCTGGCGATATAATTGGTGGGTGAAATATTGCATTGGATTCGCCGTTAGCGTTGCCGCGTTTTCCCTAGTTCCATGTACTTGCGCGCACTTGATTTTCTCGCACTAATTGTTTATTTGTTATTGTTGCTTGCAGTAGCTGGCGAAACATCGCAGCTCACTCGACACTATCGATGTTTGAAGAATCGATTGTTTCTCTATGCGTAATCGATAGTTTCAGAACAAGAAAAAATATCAGCAGATTACATTAATAAATTAATTATTACATTATTAAATAAATAAATAATAAACAATTAAATAGAATACTATTTTCATTTACCAAAACAATATTTCAACAATAATTTTAATAGTATCGAACGAACAATCGATAGTGCAATACATCGGTTTTTCTCAGCTCTAGCTAGTAGGCAGAATTCTAGTCGTAGTGTGACCGCGCTGAGGCTAAATGGAAAATACCTAAAAATAAATAACCTAAAAATGCCATTTTTGTGTTGAGAAAAAGGTGAATAACTTGGATGTAGGGTGAGAACCTTGCTAAATAAACGTTATCAAGTAACGTAATATTTTGACGTAAGGAATTGAATGAAAATGTTTTTAATTTTGTTAATAAATTGTTCTGAAGTAATTGTGATATAGTTTTCGCACTCTCATTGTGGCATTTTAGGAAGTGTTTTTAAAATAAAATAGCTTAATTAAAATCTAAATAGCCGAAGGTGAATATATCTAAAAAATAGTTTCTAAATGAATTAAAGTTTTAAAAAGTTGACTGGTTCATGTTTAAAGAAGCCAAACCCTATATTTTGTGTGATGTCGTAATATTGCGTTAGCGAATGAAATAATCAAACCTTCATTAGTTTATCTTTATGACTCCCTTTTACAGTTACTAAATATACACTCACTCTGCTTTTTTATTGCACTTTTAATGCAAACAAACTGCGCACAAAAAGTGAAATTTCCTAGATACCCCAATCTTTCCAGCCACAAAAACCAACTATTTGTTTAAACAATTATTTAGCAGCCACTTTAAATGCGAGCGCCAGGTTCCGTTGAGAGCGGCTACGCCTCTCCGCCAAGAAAACTTCGCTGTCTGTTGGCTTCTTCAGCCTTTTTTTCACACATTGCCACCGAGTTTCCGAGTTTTTGGAGCTTCGAGTTGGAGCTTCTTCGGAGCGAGAACCGTCGTCGTCGCTGGAAGTGAAAATGATCGAAAATTTAATGTGCCGTCCGCTCTGAATCTGCAGTCATTCGAGTCGCGGGCTTTGAACGGAGCACAAGCGGAAGTCACAGATAACGGTCTACGGGTTACGAAAGGATTACGCGACAAGGATACGCAATGAGGCAGCTGCTGGTGTACGCGTTAATTACGTCAGGCTTGTTTTACTTTTCCGAAGGTACAAAAAATC
>JAEIIG010035600.1:0-27407 GCA_018904695.1 Drosophila parvula | reverse complement strand
TTTCGTCGTAATAACCGGACAAACGCTATAAGCGGAGTCGTTATAGCCGGATTCTACTGTAATTTCAAATATTTTGAGTATAATGTTCCAAATATACTTTTATTAATATATAAACTATAACTATATAACTATACTATATATCATAACAACAACTATAAAACCAATAACAATATAAAACCAATTGTAGATTCAAGGCTTAAAAATTGGTATTTAACAGGCGTTCTGCTGTGACCCCCCCAAAATGACATTTTGGCATAACATCAAGAAACGGGTTAACCAGCTTTATTTTTGTATTTAAATGTTTAAATATTGTAACTTTACAATGTATAAACAATTAACATGCAATGTATGCAATAACAATCGAGCAATAACTAAACAAAGTATTACTTCATATTTTGGCCACAAGTTAACGTATTTTTGTTAAAATGTTCAGTTTGTAGTTTGCCTTTATTTTTAAGCAAACAACTTGTGAAATACTTAAAATGTTGAGGTATTTAAAGTTAACTGATTCAAAAACCAGGATATCCGATTAAAAATATCTTAATATATTTTGCTAATATTAAATGATATATTTGAAGATTTATGCAGAAACTCGAAGTAACCATTTCTTCGAGTGTGCCCGCGTGGCTCTCTTCCAGACCTCGATTCTCTTCGCGGCTCTCTCTCTCTCTCTCACACATTCTCTCCGCACAGCCCGTTGTGCCTCATCCGACTCCCTCCCCGCCAGCTCCTAGGTGCTTGGGCCACACACACTAGATCCAGATCCATATCCAGATCCCAGGCTGGGCTGTGGCGCAAGGGAGCGGAAGCGGGGCGGCAGCCGAACGGAGGAGGGAGGGCAGAGCGGCGGACAACATGGCTGTTATCAACGTTGGCAGAAAGCGCCGCTCACCGCTTACGGCCCAGCGTTCAGCGGCTTGGTGCGACTGCGGCAGAGACAGCAGCAGCGGCAGCGACTGCGGCGGTTCCGACGAACGCTGGCTGAGCTCACTTCAGTTTCAGTTTGAAATTTGATGCCGAGCGCGGCGGAACGTTGGGCGTTCTCCTCGCAGAAAAAAAGGCGGCCATCGCCCGTCGCTGCTTTTGCTGCTGCTGCTGCTGCTGACGTCGCTGCAGCAGAGCGGCCATTATCCTGCAGGAGGCTGCGACCTGATCCTATGGCTGCAGAAGGCGAGCAAAGAAATCCCACAGAAAACAATACAAAAAACGCAGAAAAACAGCCAGCAAACTCATAACTCTGTGAAAAAAGTGCTAACAATCTAGAGGAAATATATTCCAAAATTATATATCATCATATTCCCTAACCGAAAAATGGATTTCCAGCCGCATTTCCCAAAACAGGTATGTCCCAAAAACTGCAAATTTATGGAAATGTGAATTTCTTAAACAAAAAAAAAAAAAGAAGTCACCAGATAGCACTACGCATGTGCATTGAGGGGGGGACCCAGAGGGTGTTGAAAGGGGAAAGGGGGGCTGATGGCAGCGCCATAGTCAATTGCCATTTCCAAAGCCTGCGCCTGTCCTCATTTTGACTCGTCGTCGTCGTCGTCGTCGTGGCCTCTGTGTGAGTGTACACATCCGTGTGCCCGTTTTCCGAGACCTTCTCCCTGTGTGTGTGTGTGAGCGCCCGGAAATGTGCTCCTTTCATCCACTTTTCATTTGCGCAGAACACACACACACACACAGGCAGGCAGCCAACTCGGCTCTCACCCCTCTCACCACCACCTAAAAGTCGGGCGCAATAAAAAAAAAAGAAGGAAAAGCCAAACCGAATTTCAACCTCGTTGTCGCGCTATCAGCAGCAGCAACAACCACCCCCAGACAGGCCAACCCCCCTGGGAATTGCTCGACCTCCCCAGCTCCAACTCCTGCTCCTGCTCCTGCTTCTGCTCCTGCTCATGCTCCTGCTCCTGCTCCTGCTCCTGCTCCTGCTCCTGCTCCTGGTGGCAAGCACTTGTCCCGCCATTTAGTGCATGGGGTTAAGTAGTATACCGAAATATTAGTGTCGATGCCCAAGGAGCGGCGACAGCTGCCCGACTGGAGGCTGGCAAGGGGGCCAAGACGACGACGATTATCGGGCCCAGATACGCCAAGTGGCAAAGTGTTAAGCCTCCGGCTGAGGGCGGGGTATGATGGAATGACGGGCAGGATGGGGATGGTGGCTGATGCTGACCCAACCCCAAGTTCGGCTGCAGCGGCTGCAGTTAATGGGTGTGCGTATATGGCGAGCTGCACATAAATACACAGAGAGAACACACATTATATAATATATTCCATATATAAGTAGTATAAGGAGGATATTACATGAGGGTAACAGCGTCATGGTAATAATCTATTAATCTAGTTATAACTAATAACTAGATATGCCATTAATCAGTGATACCCTACAGATAGGCTCGCCAGCCTGCAAGTTTCGCTGCCCGAGCTCTGCTCACACCGAGAGTGTAAGCGTTCGTTTGCCGTCGGCAAGCACGGTCTTACTCTTACAAATGCTGCTCTCAATGGTATCAATATATGCGTGTGGGCACTACTGCTATTTATGAAATCAAAGTTCACTTATTTTTTCTTGGTGTAGGCATGTACACACAGTGCAGGCTGTGCTTATATTGCGCGGGGATGCGCGTAAGGTGCGTGTCATCCGATTTGTGGCCGGGATGCGCAGCAATATGGCGTTGCTTTCGCTTCGGGGAACCCCCTTCGAAAAAGCCCCCTTTTCCAAGGGGACAGAGAAAGCGACTGCACTAAAAGTCAAATAGTTTTATTTTATTTGTATTTTCGCTTCACCAATTGTTTCGCTGCTCGTTTAGTATGCAAATGGTTCGAACTAAAACCGGCAACTGACTAATAACCAAATGAGATGGGCAGGTGACGGCAAACCGAACTGCCTGGGTCACAGGCTTTATAGGAAAAACGAAAATAAATACAAGTTTATGTCTATTTTATGCGTTTGCTGACGTTGGCTATTGAAACCACGGCCGGCCAGCCAGTCAGCGTCGTTTTTTTTTTGTCTTCTGACAAAATCGGAGAGCTGTTCGTCTCCGAGTCTTGGGCGATATCTTTATGAATCTTTATGAAGGTGCTGCGCCAACGAGTTGGCTTGTTTTTTTTGGTTAGGCTTTGACCTGAATATGAGTCATAAATTTGGCCTGGCCTGTTGTATAATTATTCGGTTTGTCCACATGGCCCACAAAATGCATGCAATGTTGGTCCGGATTCCTCGGGGCAATTAGACCCTTTACCCGGGGGAGATGCGGTGTGGATTAGATATGAATTTTTAAAGGTTTGCATTGGGAGTGCTGTGTGGGGCTCATAAATATGAATGAGCGGAGGAAAGTGTTAAGCGTTCTCAGATTTAAATCTGCAGCCGCCAGTGACAGCAGTTCTGTGTCAATGGGTCACGAAAAAATAGAGGTTAGGTTGTACAAGCCATAAAGAGTAGATATCCTACATGAAATATTAACTATCTGCCAAAGAAACAGATTAATTATAAATTATCAACGAAATCTCCTGTTAAATGGCAACTACAAATTAATAAATTAAGTATTTTCAAGTATTTAGTGTTTATTTTTTAAATTGTCTTGATTATGACATGATTTTGGGTACCCCAAATCAGCTAAAGAAATTCCATTGACCTTGCCACATGCTGCATTTTCCTTGCGACAATATTCCCGGTTCGAAACATACCCTTAGCGCACCATCCCCAAACATCCCGACCAACCCCATGAGTGTGCAGAAAAACACACAGAACTGAGCTGGGAACTTTTACCACCTAATTTTGGGGTAACTGCAGTCTGACATATTTATTGGAATTTCATGCTAATTTTTAAACAATCACCCAGTTGGAATGCAGCTGCCCTGGGACCTTGCACTTAATAAAGTGCACCGAGAGAAAATTGCTTGATCTTTAAGTACATCTTCAAGGAATTTTTCTCTATTAAAAAAGCATTTGAGAATTAAGTAATCAAGGTAGGATGGCTGCTGATTTCCATTAAGCCTGATCTAATATATTATCCACAACTTTGCCACTGAACTCTTTTATGAGTATCTATTGTGAAGAAGATAAATTAAGATGCTAAAATGAAATTAATGGCAAAAGGTTAGGAAAGGGAACCAGCAGATATGCGAAAAGGAATACGCGCCGTATTTTTTGTAAACAACAAACAGGCACCGACAATATCGGGAGAGAGCCGAGACCGGTATGCGATGGATAGGGGATTGGGATACGGATACAGATACCTAATATACAGAGCCAGATACAGATGTACAGATACAAAATGCCGCAAGCCCGGGCAGGTTGAAAATAAACACAACAAAAATCGCGAGCCGCGAACCATTTTCGGAATTTCTTTCTTACCTCTTTCTCTGCCCATTTCTACCTCGCCGCGAATGGCAAGAAGGTGAAGTAGCAATAATAATATTATTCAGTAAACCGAAACAACCTTGGCCTCCGAAGCTCCGCAGCGCCGCAGCGCCGCTGCCTGGTGGCAACAACAAAACATGACTGAGGGCCGGCAGCCGGCACTCCGCACTCGGCACTCGGCACAGTGGGGCAAACGGTTATTGAACAGTGACGCGCCAGCACTGTGGACAGTGACATTTGGCACTGACCAAGGTAAATGATCCCTTCCCCGGTCTTCTCCTCGGCCAGCGGAGAGACTTTGATTTATGTGCGAAGTCGTCTTCATGAACTAAGGGAAACATTGCACAAATTTTAGCCAGTCATTGCCCCTTTGTGCCGCTGTATCTGTTGCTGGATGGCCGCTGGTTTATGGGTCTGGTCAGGGAATAGGTTAGCGGACGCTAAGGGGAAGACACACTCAGCCAAATAGTTGCAAATCACATTCACAAAAGTATTTCCTACGGGATGCATGCAGGGAATCGTCGTTGATTTTTTACATTTCCTATCAGCGAGAATTTCCCATTTAAATGTATCTTACGATGTCGGGTTTGAATAATATTCTCTGCCAGAAAAAGCCAAGATTATGGTAACTATTTCCAGAAAGAGAACAGCTTTTTTACTTTAATTTAAAGTCGGAATAGCAGATAGAGTCTATAAGAAAAGGAATCATTGTATAAACCATTAAAGGAATTTAAAGAATTTTAAATATGGAAATACTTTGTTTGCGAAATACTTTATTCTCACCGTGCACAGGTGGATGGGAAGGAAGCTAAGCATTCTTGGCTCGCCTTTTGTTCACATTTCGCGCTACTTCCGGAGGGGATTGCTCTTGCACCTTCCTTCTGTCATTGCCTTCGAAGTTGTGCTGTCATATGGAGGCTATGGGTCCCTGCCATGCCAAAGAACATACTGATTGAGTGATTCTGGTGGCTTACCGAACTGAGTTAATAGGTTAAGGAAAAGATAATTAATGGGCAACGTAAGCCTGCGGCTCGATTGAACATCATTTCCCAGCGGCTATCAGCAAACATAAAAATAGCACAAGAGTTTCTAAAGACTGCCGAAATGATATCTGACTTGCTCGTACATCATACTTATCAATACAGATAATGACCGCCATATCGGGGGAACTTTGTAAATTAATTAATCAATGTTCCTTGAACACAATGGGCCGACAATTAAATAAATTTGCTAAATTAAACAAAGACGTTACACCCAGAAATATGTCAGACATCATTAACGTGCTTACGTATTTAACGTAATGGACTTGGCTAAAACAAAATCTTTGTTAAGAGACTTGATAAAGACACAAAAGAAAACTATTCAAATAAGTATCTTAAAAACTAATCAATAACACAAATAAACGCTAAACGAGAGACGTAAAAATTCGGATTCTTGTTATGGTAAATCAACTTTCTATTAATGGCGACTTAAATTTTATTATGATCAGCTAAAATAAGAGCAGACCAATTAGGAATATTTAAAAAAAGGAGTATTTTAAATACTTATTTACAATTTGTCTTTTGACTGTAAGTGAATTTTATGATTAATATTAAACAGGAATATCAGTTTTTCAACGAGTCCAGCCAATACAAAAGCATTTCGACAGTGCATTCGTGTGTGTGAGAAATTGAATAAAATGATTAGAGATGAGAACAAGGATAGCTATGATGACATATAGCTATGACTACAAAAATAGCTATTTACCGCTAAAAAATCTACATTTAGCTACAACGTGACAATGGGACATCACAAATGCTGTGCTTTAATTTGCCGAGAGCGTACACGAAGACCATTGCCGAAGTTGCACGAATTTATGTGCCGGCAGAGCGCCAGAGGAGATATTGCCAGAGCCGCGCCATATCATCTTTTCGTTTAGTTCAGATTATCTATCAGGGAAATCGAGAATGTGGAATCTTTTTAGCCTTCTTGCTGTTAAATTATTGTCCACTAAATTAAGAGTATGAATATTCTTTGCGACTTTAAAACTGGTATCTTGGCAGTTACTATGCGTGACACATATTTCTAAAGATAGATCTTTATAGTACCCCCCCTATATGACCATAATTAGCGTCTCGGCATGACTGTACACAATCCGTTCACATTGTAAGTTTCGTTAACTGAGAACGCTGCCAGCCCCAAAAATCCTTCAGCTAAATTAGCAAGAGATCTATCATTTCCCCAATATATAATATTTAATGTTGGCAAATATTTGCACCGAATTAGCATTAGCCAGCTTAGAGAGGCCATTTCGTATGTTTATTTCGCGTTAGGTGTTAACTTCTGGCCACGTGAAATCAATTAGCATTTTTGATTCGGCGGGGGCCACCGTAGTGGAGTGATGCAATCTATTTTCGCAAATTTCGATTTGGCAAGACGGCGTTAATTTGGCCAAATTATTGCTATATAGAGCACTTTGCCAGCGAACGATCGCAGGAATATAAAGCAATTTTCGCCCAGCTGCCTTTTGCCTGCCCAGGACCTTCACCCTTATTCCGTCTCTCTCTCTCTTTCTCTCTAAGCTAAGCCTCTCCCGTACGCAACCCCCTCCCTTTTGAGGACTTTGTGGATTGTGTGTACACATTTGGAGAGCTCTCTCGCTCTCTCGCTCTCTCTCACTCTTGTTCCTCCTCTCTCACTCTCCAGCAGGGTAAAATCCGGAGCAGCCATGTTGAGGCTGCAAAAAAAGGACAACAGGGCTGCAGACAAAGAGGCACCGCAGGGAGGCAGAGCGAGAGGGCGAGAGGGCGAGAGTGGGTTGGACAGGGAGAGAGCGCTAGAGGGTGTGCAAAGTCAAACGATTTGTCCTCTTTCCTTTGTTTACGCAAGATTTGTTGCCATTACGCTCCTAATCCGAGGGATTTCCAGGGTAACCGTAACCCGCCTAGCTAGCCCCGAAAAGGTTTTTGACTTTGCCAGCTTAAAACTGTGCAAGCCCCGGCCGCTTAGTGCTAATGAACACTGCTAGAAAGTCATTAATTAATTGAAATTTCATTACAGGACACCGCCGGAGAACTGGGTGCACCGGACCGAACGGAGGGAGCATCGGCGACGCGACGCCTTGAGCCATTACTCAGCGGTCTTAGCAGGGCTTAGTGCTGAATCATCGCCGCCATCGTTACCAAATTGGAGCAGGGACATGGCGGCTTTGGGTGGCGCCTAACGAGGGCGACACCGATCCAGGTCGGGAGCTTAGCGGGCGACTCCCTGATTGATTTCAGTGCAAACAGCAGATCTATCATTCATTAAATGTGCTTCTTGTCCATCCGATTCCGGGGCCTCGCACCTCGTTTATCGAACGCGAAGAAAGTGCCATAATCCGCGGGCAATCAATTAGATACAAGCGCCCTAAGCACTCCCAAAGACATCGCAGCCGTATCTTATCTTATCGCCGCTTCTTCCGATAAGGCACGGCACTATTTTCCGTATTCTGCTCCGATGTTTTTTTTCGGGCTACTGCCTAATCTCGTGGCAGGCGGTGAGGTCTGGGCTTCAGTTGCTTTCCCGCGGCGACAGCGGAGACACCACCGGGCACGGAGGCTCCGGCGAAAAAGGTTTCCGTGACAGGAAAATGGGCACGGGAAGCGGCGAAATGCCTCAATTTAATTGACGGGCCACCGCGAGCTTTGTAATCACATTTATGGGTCATTTCATACTAGTTTCAAAGGGAACAGGGGGCGAAGAAAAAAAATGGAAACAACAAGGAAACGCTCCTCTGGCCGCCGTCGCATCACGTGTGGCACGATAAATATAATTTGGCTGAGGCGCATGTAATTGCCGCGTTGCCCAAATTACCAACACACACACACTGTATATGTTTATTAATATTTTCACTTTTTTTGCAGCCGTGATTGCTCACCTACCTCACCTGACTTCATTATCCTGCCGCGGCTGTGCTGCGCCAGTTTGCTCCACGTCTACCCTGTAGATCCGAATTTGTTTTATACTAGTTTTAAGGACAAATTCGGTTCTAGAGAGGTTTGTGTGGTTCAATATCCATCGTAAAGCCAAATATTAAACCAAGTGAAAGTGCATGTATTTAAGTGAATAAAAATCGGACAAAACTACTGTAAAACAGACCAGTATTAAGTCTATCAACTTGAGGTATCAACTTCAATTAGGAAAAACATTAAATCATAATTATTAATACTGAATGACTCACTAGCAAAACATACTGTTGCCAAGTAATAGTTTGCTTGCCTTAAAATCAAATCCCTGATAATTAATAGCTGTCTTGACATTAATTCATATTCATATTAAATTCAAAGATAAGGCCACATTACATAGCTACATTTTTAATGTCTGTGATTCAGAGACGAACGAACTAAAGAAACCTTTGTTTTACTAAACATATTTAAACATGTATAAATGTTAAGAAACTATCATTGTCCCCACCACATATAGTAGTCTAGGAACTGTATCATACATACCTTTAATGTAATTAAATTGAAACGCTTTGTGACTTGGAATAGTTTCATTTGAAGAAATAAATATTACTGTTCGTGTTCTGAATTCACTTACTTGTCTTTTGTTCTAATTTTGTGCTTATGAAGTGAGTTTAAAAATCAGTCTTCTCACCTATTCACCGCTGGAAAAACTGAAGGACCTTTATAGCCTCTAATATTCCGTCGGAGTTACTCAATACTCTTTCAGAACTCAAGTTTACTAAAACTATTTTATAAGAATATTACTTAATTTGCATTTGCATTTCTTATATTGAGGATGTTAACATTTGTAAAATGAAATACTGAAATACTGGACGTGTGAAATCAATTGATCACCGAAATTGGTCTACAGAAAAATCGCAAAAATTGAATTAAGCGCCACATTTGAAATTTACTCGCCACCGGACATGGGACACTTTGTTGTTATTGCCGAGTTCTTTCTGTTCCATTTATATTCCTGCCGTCTTCAATTTATTCGATGTGTTGCATGAAATTTACATTCACCGAATTTTGCATACAAATTGCCATTACAATTTCGCAGAGGGGCGGGCGCGTTCTCCGTGCTTTTCTTCGTGGTGGAGTGTGCGCCGTAACAAGGCATTTGGGTCAAGTCGAATGTGCGGCTCCGATTTCAGCGATTTCTGCTTGTGTTCGTGTCAGTGGAATTGGCAAAGTTTGCAGTTTTGCGAAAATGGCCATGCACTTTGCCCGATTTGCATAAGACGCCACTTGAAGCACATCCGTCGCCCATTACGCCCGGGATACCTTTTCGATTCCCGCTGAAATTCCATCTAAGCAAGCAGCCCCTCGAAACTTTTGTAATGAAACCTCAGTAATGATAGTTTTATTTTGAATTGACAAATGTAAATGAAAATCTGTATTCGATCAGAGGATAAATATGATGGTATATGGTATATGCATTCACCGGTTTTCGATGTAAATCGATATAACTCACTAGTTTTCCGGTGATGTAATTAACTAACTATAAGTATATACTTCCCTTAGGTTGTGCTAACATATACTTAATATTTTTATCAGGCTTTAATTTATTATAGGTATAAGTATATTAGAATACCCAAAACACCCCAAACATATATAGCATAGACATAAAAAGGCATATTAAATCTGAATTTGCGAGAAAACAAACGGATAACATTATAAACTGCAGTCAGTGGTACCAATTAATAAGTACAGATAGCTCACACACCTGGGATTGCTTTAAACAACAAAAATAACCAAACAAAATAATTAGACTTCGACTAGGACTCATAGAAATAACCCACCAACGCTATCTAAATTCGAATGCAATACCAATTTATCAGTTTTGCCAAGGAGGCATTTCAATAAGCCATAATCTAAACTCATGACCATCCCTCCTACAAGCCAAACAAGCCATATTCGGCAGCACCAACACAATAAACCTTCTTAGAAACCCGGACCCAAACAACATACAGAAGATCCTAAATTTCCTTAAAAAAAAACTGACTTATAAAATTTAAAAAGACTTACTATAAAATTTAAAAAGAAGAAAAGACAGATATGTAAACATATGAAAACATAATAAACACGACAATCATTTAGACAATTATTCAATATTAGATTAAGATAAATTATAAACCAACATAGCCATAAGCCCTGCAGCTAGCGATATACTATTAAAGTTAGTTTAATTTTGTAAACTAATCTATCTATCATAATAATAATAATAATATTAGAATACAATTTAACCGCGCTAAACGCGCAGTATTAAAAATCCCGAAACAGTTTTATACTTTTTTTCCACAATTACATGCGGCGCCATTGCCTGGAATCTTGAAAGTCACTCGTTAAAGTTCATTTCAGTATGTAGTCTTGAATTTGGAATCAAAGTAAATAGATATCAAAAAATAATTATTACTATGACTATATTTTTTAAATCGTTCAGAATAAACCTAAGATGTTAGCTAATTTTTCCAATCCTTCCACAATAACCCCTTGTTCTTGTAACATTTTATTGTCTTATTAGGACTTTTAATCTTAACTTAAGCTAAGCCGCCTAATTTATTAAAGCAATTAGTTAGCTATACTATTTTTTTAACCCATAATTTGGATATTGTTGATAGTGGAGCGACCTTGAGCAGCAGGATCACCAGGAATTGCAGCTAGATGGAATTTTCTTAGCTGACGATGCTCTTGGGACTGGGCTGACGATTTGGATGTGGTTGCGGGACATTGCCGAAAATCATTGCTGAGCCGCTGTGGACCAGGAAGCGACGAAATTCGCTCAGGCTGCAGGTCACATTGCTTGGCAGCAACGTTACCTTCAGGGTCAGCCAGAGCAGGCTTCCTCCGATGAGGCCGGTGGTCAGGCCCAAAGTCCAGTACTCACAGGCCAGAAAGGTCGGCTCCTCCACGGACAAGGCTTGAAGAACACCAATGATGGCGCAATGGCATAGCGACTCTACGCGCTGCCACAACTGTGTCAGGGCGACATCGAGAGCCAGGCAACAGATGACCGTCTCCAGTAGCAGGGTATTCCAGGAACTGGAGCTCGAAGAGGACTCGATGGCTCTGCCTCCACCCCTAAAACGCTGCCCGACGGGATTGGGAGCGGGAGCCGCTGTGGGAAAGATCTTAATCGCTTGGAGCAGGGCTACCACGCAGGCAGAGAAGAGCCAGGCGCCCAAAAGCGATGCTGAGACGGACTCCTGGCGGAAGTAGTGATAGTACGATATGCCCAGCACCGAGTGGACCAGCACTGCCATGCTCAAAGCTGAAAGTCGAGCCATCTTCAAATATTCGATCTCCTCTCCAGCTCCCGTTTCCCTAAAAGATGTGAAAACCCTATGAAATATTACAAAACTGAAACTGAAATGAACTTTAACGAGTGACTTTCAATATTCCAGGCAATGGTGATGTAATTGTGAGCAAAATTATAAAACTGTTTCGGCTGGTATTTTTTTCTTCTGAACGTTGACACACTACAATCAAGAGGACTTTGCGGCAACAAGCACGTGCTTGTTATGGTTAGGTATTGGTAGGCCCGATAGGAGGAAGTATAGGTAAAGCTTGCGATGAAATGAACTACTGGCGTGCTGACTAAGTGTACTAAGTTGGTTAAGATTAAAGTTTTTAGTTTTGAAAGGCTATTCACGTGTGAGGTTACATCGTTATAATTTGCACATAAAACTCTAATGTTTTTCACAAATTTGGTAGCTACAGCTTGTAGTTTGTGAGATTAGTTATTTCACAAGGACGTAAAGACGGGTTCAAAACGTTTATACTTCGAAAAGACTGACCAAATCTTATTGAATAAAATATTTTTTTATCTGAATGTCGGATTGCGATGACAAGTAGTCGTTGGTCTTTTTCAAGAGCCTTTTTTCAATAATACCGATTGGCTTTTTCGTAACATTTTACTATTGGACAATCGAAAGCTTATTTTAAATTCTTTATACTAATAAAATAGTTAAATTGTCCATCGGCTTTACACTCCTGAAGGCCTCAGTTGCTCTGGCTACTCATTGTAGCCTAGTATTAATTCTAAGCTACAACTAATAAATAAATAAATATGATGATGATGTTCCTATTTTTAATTACATCTTGCGTTTGGGAGTAGCGACTATAAAAGCAAGAAAGTCTGACTTTGGTCATGTCTGAAAGTGCATCAGAGTTGTACGACACATTTCCATAATTGTGTCTGGAGAAAAAGATTTCTATTAATTATCACTATATTTCTGTTAAAGATGTACTCAAGTGTTAATAAAATGACGCGTATATTCGTTTGTAATCCAATGAGACAAATGTAAAGATAACAGCCAACCACGATGCAAAACTTTTTAACGATCATGATGAAAATGGAACGTGGAAACCACTGATTTATAATTTAAACTCTATAGTAAATTTAAGGCAAGAATTAAATGCAATTTTAAGGCAACAAATCGCTAATTCATAAAATTTACAAATTTATTTCATTTGGGGATGCACCATATGTGAATTGGTATTTACTTAGCTAACAGAAATAATATATTTTAAACATTCGTACATATCTTTCGTAATTAAAAACAGTAGTTTTACAAAATATGAAATAGAATCATTTTTTGATAAAGTCTTCTGTGGCCTTGTTGGATTAAGCTGCGGGTATTGGTTTCTTAATCTAAAAAAAAAGTTCTTTAAATATATTGTTATTAAAAATGATTACGCAATCATTGTCCACTTATAAATATATATTCTATATATGTATGTGTTGAGTATTTGCTTGGTGTTTCACTTACTCCAAATCCCATATCTTAAACGAAATGTTGATATTTTAACTTCAATATTGCTGAAGAATTCACCATCAAGTTTTCCCGGCAGTAAACTCGCTTCTTAAATAATCAATCATAATAGTATTCAATCATTATAAAGCTAATTATTTCAACTGAAATTTACGATTTACGATGCTATAACAAACGGTAATTTATTTTTTCAATTTAAGTAAAGCACTTATATAACAAATATGTTGGAATCACAAAGTGCCATGGAGCGCAGTATACCTTTCTTGATCCAAAGTTTTCTTCGCAGGGGCAGGTCTTAAGGTCACTATAGGTAAGTTGGATTGCTCTTCGACATGATCCACAGTCCCACCAATCATTAGATGGATCCGCTAGAAGCTGGCAACCAAGCTCTTTTGACCAAACGCAGCAAATGGGAAAATCATCGCGTAATTCTAGAAGTTGGAAAAAATAGGCTTTTAAAATTGTCACAGATACCTAAGATATCGAAATAAATAATAAATTTTGCATTTTCCATTATCTAGCTATGCAGGACATTCTAATTTAAGTCTGTCCCTTTCTATGCAAAAATAATCTCTCCGTTTTTAAGCTATCTAAATAAACTTCTGCAGATAGACTTCTTTATATTCCCATTAGGTCGGATCGAAACATATCGGACAACAATGTCAAATAGCTGCCATAAGAAGTATCGTGAAATGAAAGAAATAAAGATACTTCGCCGTTTTACAAGATACTGCCGTGACAAACAAACAAATATTACTTGGAAGGTTAAACATAAATAGAATTATATAATTATATACAACTTAATAGGTTTTAGAAAATCTGTTGGTTATATGTAAGAGCTCGTTATGATATGCCCTGAAGATGTTGCCATTTCTTGTCTTCCTAATTTGGTAACGTAAACTTTGCTTCTAGCATAAACAGTGACATTACTTTGTTGATTTTACCTGTTACATTTAATTCTTTTGGAATGCACACGTTCAGGTCTGTGGTGGTCGTAGGGTGTGTATAATCGGCATCTTCCTCTTCCTGGACATCTCGTGCTTGCCTCCTATTATAAACGCCACAACTAAATCCGGGTTCGCTTTTGATTTCACAGGTTCCTCGGCTCGTCTTCTCACAGTCGGCGCATTCATAGATGGACCAAACAATTTGGACATTCATTGTCAAACATAATATGAGAAAAATCTTGGCCAAATTCGTTGACATTTTCAAGTAAAAATTATTTAAATATATTTCACCTCATTGACTGATTTCTCCAAAGATTGCTTAATGACACATGTCTTTAAAAAGAACTTGAGACACTTTTCTAAAACAAGAAAGAAAGCTAGCTTCGGGAACCCGAAGTTTAGAATTGGATCGATACAATTGAATCGGAACGAAAAAACCTTTATGATGGATAAATCATTTATACATTTTTCCTGATTTACCTAGTTTCCCAAAGAAATTGACCAAAGCAAATTTTGCGTCCTTAAGTCTATCATGTATATGCACTCATACAAATTTTTACTTCAAATCGCCCTAAAGTATAAAGAAACCCGTCCTACAAATAAGACTAAATTGCCTTATTTGTAGAAAAATGTTCTGTGTTTTAAGGCGATTATTTGTTAGAGTGGTTTTTCCTAAATATAGAAAAATATTTTTTTAAGTGTGGTTGAGGATCAAAGTAACATTAACGGACAACGCCTTTATTGCATATATTAAAGTCACTAGGCAGAGTAATGTGTTGAAAAATGTGTATAAAAATAGAGGCCCTGTAAACAGCCTTACTTATCTCTTGCATCAGTGGTAGTCCATTTGAGTAAATATTCCCTATCCCACACTGCCCTAAAGGTAATATTGCTTATCCTATATTTGAAAGACGTTGGGGACAATCTGTATGTCAAATCCAGCTTTGAAATCAACCAATCAAAGTTATGGTTGCCTCTCAAATATCTTCTTTGAAGCTGGCTTGTAATTCACCAGCAATATCTCATTCTCCTCAAGAGTTATTAAACATATTTTTGGTCTCGTATTTTCTCAACTTCTCTGATCTTTTTGAAATATGGCAACATTGCCTTGTGTGGTGTAACTCTGCATGATACTTACTCACCTTACTTTACTCCTTTCAAGAATCTGTGGTCTGATCTGTGTTGAAAAATCTATGCTTTTCACACTTTGGCAGGGAATTAAAGAGACGGAGTAAAATTTCCTTAAAATTATGCTGCGAATTGAGCTTGACTCTTATGCTAAGGTGCTAACCCATCTTCTGATGCCAATAAGGATGTTTGCCAATTTTATGTTTCTTAATAATTTTTGAAAAGTCGGCGTTTTGACTTTTTTCTTAAACATTTGTATTACCTTAATGAACATTAATTTTAGTTCAGACCAGATTTTAAATCTCTGTGCTGCCTTGTTGTAGAAACTAACCGGCGCTGATAAATTATTTTAAAAATTAAAAATTGAGCCCATTTACATTAAGTTTTGACTGCATAAATATTTTCACTTAATCGGAATGTTCAATATTTTACAATTTAAATAGGGAAAATATCCAATATACAGCAATCACGAAATGCAATTTGGAACGGTTGACGTTTTCTGATAAACTTGAGATGTCATCATCATCATCTTCTTCTGAGCATGGACACGGCTTAAGGTTATCGTAGGTCATATGCATACGTTGACGGCATACACCACAGTCCCACAAATCATTATCTCCGGCCACTAAAATCTGACAGCCAAGCTCCTTTGACCAAACGCAGCAAATAGGATATCTTTCAACAATATCTTCATCTAAAAAATTGGCCAAATAAAAGAATTCCCTTATCAATGCCACTTTGATAGTTTACCTGTCTGATTTAGGATTGGTGGAACGCACACACTTAAATCTAGTGTGACTTGAGGTATCTCGGCATCGGCTAAGTCGGCAATACGTTCATCCGCGTTCAAAGATCGATGAAACAAGTAACCCCAGCGTCTCGGTCGTTTCCGGATTTTATATTCGCCACAACTAAATCCAGCATCGGCTGTGATAATACAAGTCTCAAGGCTTTCCTTATTACAGTCAGCGCATTCGTAACCGGACCATCGACATTCAATTTCTAAAGTTATGATAAGTATAAATATTAGAGTAATATTAACAGTTTTTGTGAGCATTTTGAACAGATAATACTGATTTGAAATAGTATATGTACATGTTCATTGAATTCACAGATTGCTACGTATAACAATTATATATTCAAATATATATATTTTTATATAAAGAAAACCACCTTTAATATTAATTCAAATAAATCGTAACGAACTACTTACCTGGGCTCCCTTCGACAGTACTACAAAATAGAGACACAGCGATTTTAATTATGCACGATCAGGATTTACCACTGCCTTTAATCGACTTAAAAAACAAAACATATACATATATTTAATAATTATGTGCTTAAAATTCAATGTATTTCTACAAATTATAAGAATGTAACGAACAACTATTGCATGGAATATAAGAATTCAATAAAAATTAAAAAGATTAATATTTTTGAAACTAACAGCAAAGTCTTATTTCTTTTGAAGCAGTATGTATATTGTAAAGTAATACATTTTTGCCATCTAAAGTTAAAACATTTTCGCCAGGACTGATTTAGTTAGTTATGTATTTGTACATATCGCTCAGCTTAGCTGGCTGGGAAAATATTGTCCAGCGACAAACATCTGCTGGTTAGTCAAATTACCTTTACTTGAGAAATGCTGAATACTACGTTTCGATATTTTTTATTGCTACAGTTTGTCCCCGACATATGTTTATATATGCATACAAAAATATATGTTAGACCGACCACTATATCATTTAGCTACCATTGGAATGATGTGGCCAATATGACATCTTTTCGGTATTTTTGATGACACCCAATTGAAACTGCTTATATGCTTCTTGTACTATATATGATTAAAACAGCAGAATTTTCATGCAAATCGAACCAAAATATAGCATATAGCTGCTATAGAACCATCGGATTAAATTCGCTTATTCTGCCAGTTAACTTCCTTAATTGTCTTAGAATCAAATTTTAATATGAAATAATATACATTAATATACTATATGTATTTTAATATGTATTATGTATCATTTCAGAAACTAATAATCGTGAATGAACATTTAGACAGATAACTGTTTTAACTAACATGGGCATGTTAGTCATTCATCCATTAACTTATCATCAAAAAAGACTTCGTTTTGTCATCGACTATTCCTCAATTTATCATCAAAGTTTCATTAACAATTCATTAAAATTTGTTGGCGTTAGTCATCATTATGCTATATTTAGCTTTTACATGTAGTATACATTCATATATACTATATGTAAAGATACATAAAGAGTCATAAAGAAAATGCTATGCACAAACAAATACGTTCAACTTTAAAATCGGCATAAAAATTAAAATATTTTAATTAAAAAAAAAAAAACTGTACTAAGCTGCAAAATATCTAGCCTTGAAAATAATGACATCTTGAGTTGGTTTTTCGAAACTTCATATAATATTAAAAAAAAGTAGAAGAGAGCAAGTGCTTCTTCTTGTGATTTTTCGTTCGGTCGGGTTCTACCATAAACGAAGTTTCGTGAGCGAAAAATGTTGTAGCGTTACCAGGTCAAGGAAAAGTGAGGGAAAGTATTCAATTGTATTTACATCGCATTTATTAATAAAAAATTTCATAAATTTGGATGGTTGCTCTGGTTCTCGAACAAAACAAATCACGAGATTCCGTCAGCGGTTTCCGTCGATGTTAGTATAAAAATACCATAAACGACCTTAAAACGAAAGCTTGCTCGAAAAGTATGGCAACGCCAAATGTCTCGAGGGTTGTTTAGCTATTTTGGTGCTACCAGTTCCCGCGTAGGGAGAAATCAGCTCCTTTTTCTGGCGATTTTAGCGTGTTATGGTATAATGAAAAGAAAATCTAGTGGGCACACTGCTACCTTATATTTATTTACATTGTTTGATTTGGAGTCTTTGATTGGATTTTCTTTTTAGGTTTATCTGTAGACATACTTCATTCCTTCTGTATATGGACCAATGGTAACCCCGTCCAATTGCCTGTATTGGTCTTCCTTGTGGACACTGATACAATCCCAAAAAGAAAATGTAAGTCTTTACGTCAACTTTTTTGGGTGCCAATTTACTCCCAATTTTGTCAAATACCGGCAGGTTGACCGCAAAGATGAACGTCCATAGGATTTGTGTCAGGAATGCACCATCGCGCTGCTCATCGCGGCCGAGTTCCGCAGAAAGTGATCGGAGACTGAGATGAGGTTCCGAGCCGTTGCCCGAGTGCATCCGCCAGAAATGGTGGTTTCTGACTATTATGAACCTGTTCCCCTTTCAGTCAACGAGCGGTCTTTTGCCTGCGATGTCTGCTCGAAAACAATTTGGAGCAAAGGTGAATGGGTTATCCACCAACTGGCGAGCAAACCTTCGGCGACACATAGCCGCCTGCCTTACGAACGAACGTCCCCACACTTTCACCGTTTGCCAATGCAGCTTCTCCCAAGCCTTCCTGTGGGCATTCAGACCGGGCGTTCTGCGGAGCCAAGATCGGATTCACACCGGCGACCGCTTACACAGCTGCGAAGTGTGCGAGAAATCCTGTAGCAGGGCGGGGCGGCTTCGGAAATGGGAGATGCGTCACGAAGCGGGCAAGTGATAAGCTGCAAAGGTGGATTTTGGCCAGTGCACTCAGAGCGGTCAAGGTAGGAGCTATCAGCAGCCTTATCTGCACCTCTGGAGGCTTCTATCAATGCCAAGGTGATGGCTATAGCTCACAGACGTTCGGGTCTTCCAAGCGAAAAGATGTTCTCGAATCGGATGCTGGTTGGGACAATCCTAGTGGTCCTATTAGCACAAACTAGCCTCGCCTCACAACGCCAGCCGCGAGGAGTGCACGTCAAATTACCCAACAGGTACTCTGGTTACTGTTTATGCATTTCGCTTAAGGTTTAGTGAAAATGTTAACATTTTTAATACTCTTCTACTGTAGCAACTCGGTAGCGGTGTCCAGCGCAGTGCGAGGTGTGAAAGAGAAGATTGCGGAGCAGACTGAGGTCTTAAGTCGTCTGGCCAATGCCACTGAAAAGCTGTCCGCCGGCTCCAACGCCTTCCTACGCAACTGTGTGCTAACCGACAAGTACGGCTACACTCGCATCCAACTGGAGGAGGCCAGCAAGCCTTTCGACGTTTTCTGCGAGCAGGCGCTGGATGAGGGCGGCTGGACTCTGGTGCTCCAGCGATTCAACGGGACTCGGCGCTCCGCCCAGGAGTTCCGCACCGGGTACAACAGCATCGCAGCGGGGGAGTACTTCCTGGGCACCGACAAGCTCTACGCGCTGACCCACTCGCGTGACCATGAGCTGCTCTTCGTGATGGAGTTCGTGGACCGGACGACACGCACTTACCAGGCACAGCGGTTTATCCTGCAGAGCCCCACAGCCTACCATACTTGGGCCGAAGAACAAGACACCGCCCGGTACAGCTGGCAGCAGTGGGAGCAGGAGATCGCACGGTTGCCTGCAGGTAAATCTTGGGAGTCGTTCGAGAGTTGCGCCACCACTCTCTGCGGACCGGAGCGCTTGTGAGTAGACTTCGTCCTTACCTAGTCTGAAATGCTCTGTAAATATTCCGTTTTTCCAGCATTGTCTTTCTGCTGAAGTGGAACTTTGCCCAACAGAATCAGAGTCCCCTTATGGGTCGTCCCAATATCCGCCTGTTTAAGTTGCTCCTACGTCCATCTAATAGCTACTGGACTGTTCGAAACTCATAAGATATTTGATTTGAATTTGATTTAATAAACAATGTCTGTGTAACAAGATAGCTTAGTCAGCATTGGTTCGTATTCAAGAGTGCCAGAAGGAATGCAGCTTAAACGAAACCTTTAATAAGTTAGCAGCTAGAACTTGGCTAATAAATAAAACTTGTGAATAAAACCAGCCGTGTGCTTGGATTTCTCAAAACGCCAGTCGAAGGATTTCGATGCCTTATGTTACAATGAATATTAAGTATTAGCCTTAAAGTATGGATCCTGCTTGTGGAGTCCACTGTAGTATGTCCACAGCATTATGACCACAATATTATGGTCACAGGAAACAAATTAGGTTAAAAGAAATTTGTACTCTTGCTCTACGCGCTTTTAATTGGTATGCATACCAAAGGTTTACTCCTATACTAGTAGACTTGTTCTCATTAACTTACCTAGGTATTGTCTTTATTCTATAACCTAATCCGTAATGAAGTGGAAATTTAATTCTGATGTGATAATTGAAAAAACAACTTGTAACCCGGAGGGGTCTAGGTGTTGGGTTCTGTCTCTACCGTATATTCTAAATGTTTTTCTGCGCTAGAAGTAGCTTAAGTTATAGTTGTTCAAGTCTGACTACTAAATCATTTTCTTAATAGGATTTCGATTACATATGTACATATATCTGTATGGAGATCCAAACTTGTTCTTTAGTTGAAAGATACCCTTGGATAACTGTACTACGCTCCTGCTGGAAAAGGGCAGCATGCCCTTCGACCTCTTCTGTGAACCTGCGCTCAATGGTTTTTCAAAGGTACATACGTCCAAAGGCTTATTATCCTGCAGATATTTGGGGCGTTTCCTTCCTATTCCTTACCTGGTTTTTCAGCTGCTCCAAGTTTATTAGGAGATGGATGGATGCCCTGAGAATGTTTTTGAGATTTAAACCTGTTCCGTTTAACCTTAGTCTGACATAGACATGTTTTCTGGATTGCTTTCTAAAGATAATAAAATTCAACAATAATAAACAATAAAAGTCTCTTGAGCTGGTTTTTTGCTTTTTCAAATCTTTTATTGCATGCAGGTAAGAGTTAGTAATGTTTCTTCTTGTAATTGGTTTACATTTGGTTTGATTTTGCAATTATCCTACAAGTTACAACAAATGACGCAGTTATATGCTTTATATATATAGTATTTGTATATATATAAATGTTTATATATCCGTATAATGTTTAGATGTATGTATATCGGGATTGTTTGGTATATTCATTGATGAGATTAAACAATAATTGAAGAGACAAACTTGTACTCGTTAATAACTTGCACTAGGTGAGAGCACGATCTGCCGTTTGATTTTCATTTCCACATATAATTTAAGCCGCTGGGGCGGGCGTCTTCGATCCTATTTGTACAGTAATGTATGCGTACACATAAATATATGTAAGTATATTGTTAGTCATCTTTAATTTGATTTTCATGCATTTTCGAGTAATGTACTTGGCTTAATTTAATTACGGATAATTACGAAATTAGTTTAGTTCTGCGGTGCTCATCCTCGTATGGCTCAATTCTCTTTGGGTTCGCTTCGGGTCGTATCTCTGTCTTCCGTTATGGCGGCGGGATAGCTGCGCTCTCGTCTTTCTCATCTACATCGGATTCGGGATCGGTTCGGGGGTCTGATTCGGAAGATTCGGAAGATTCGGGGAGTCGGAGATAGGGGTCGGGGTTCGATTTGGTTTGGGGGTCACTTAGTTCTACAAAAGCGTCGCCTCTGGGTAAACGGAAATATACATAGTACGAGAGAACCGCGTTAATATCTAGGTGGGTCAAACTGGTCAACAGGTGAGAAACAGGTGCATAACGGGGTGCCCACGGATCCTGTCTACAGCGCTGATCCCTGCTCCGTCCATCGGTGATACTTACGCGCCTGCACGCCCAGGTCGTCCAGCAGCAGTTCGCTGGAGGACTTGGATCGCTTGGGGAAGATCAGGGCCTTCCGCAGCGGCGTCACATGGGCGATGGCCACCTGGGAGCGGGACTGTGGCTTGGGCGGTGGCCTGGGCGCACGCTTCTGTTTGTGCGACGGCTTCCGCATCTGCTGCACGAAGGACTTGCTCACGGTGGATCCCCTATTAAAGTCGGACGCCTCGTTAAGGGTCGCTTCTGCGGGATACTTCTGCAACTTGTGGTCCTGCGACTTTAGCCGCTCGAAGAGATTCGTGAGGGTGCGGGACCGAGGTGGAGACGGGGCGGGATACTTGCTGAGATTCAGCTGCGGAGTGCTGTGCTTGGGCGTCCGTCCAGCCGCACTGGTAGTGGGCGTGGTGCAGGCCGTCTGCGCCCGGCTGGCGAACACCTCGTCGTCCAGCTCGCTGAGGCTCACCAGCATGTGCTCGTCCTCGAAGATGTCGTCGGTGGTGGTCTGCGTGTGCGTGTGGCTCCGCTCTGCCGCCTTCTCCTCTTCGTTCTCGTTGTCGTCATAGCGGGCAAAGATCTCGTCAAAGGCCGCGTTCACAATGAAGGACTCGTCCTGCAGCTCCGCGTCCCCATCCTCGACGCTGCCATGCCTCCTGAGCGTGCCGAAGAGGTTCTTACGATAGTCCTCGAAGGTGGACTGCTGCAACTGCTCCCGGGAGCGATCCAATCGCAGTGGCTGCTGTTGCCAGAAGCTGGAGGCCAGTGTCTGGGTGCTGCAGCTGGTGGTCAAGACCCCCTCGTGCAAGGACTGCAAGGATTGCTGCTGTGGCTGCGACTGTGTTCGTGAGCGTGCTAGTTGCTGATGCAGTTGCTGTTGCTGCTGCCGTTGCTGCAGCTGCTTCTGCTGCTGCAACCGCTGGCGGTGCAGTTGCTGGCCCAGCCGCTGGCGCATCTCCTGCGAGCGGCGCTTCAGCTGGCTGTACTTGCTCTGCGTGGTGTTGGTGGTGGTGGGGGTGGTGGTGCCGCCGCCGGTCTCATACTTACTCAGCTCCCGGTCCGGGCTGCGCTCCTCCTCCGCCAGCCGCCGCTGCAGGGCCAATGTCTCGAAGGTGTGCACCACGCTGCCCACGTGCGTGCTGATCTCGGGGATGCCCAGGTCGCCGCTGAACAGATCCGCGTTCCGCTTGCTCAGCGTGTTTGGGGCGTGGCCATGGCCGGGGGCGTGGCAGTGGCGCAGGGGCGGCACCGGGCAGCGGGGATCGGGGGGATACTGCTCGAGGAACTCGGACGCTTCCTGCTGCCAGAGCAGGTTGCCCAGCTCGTCGTGGCCACTGCTTCGGGCCTGGGAACTCGACTGGAGGTGTAAGCGGTGGTGTGGTTTGTGGTGTGTCGATGTTGTTGTTGTTGTTGTTGTTGTGTGGTTTGAGTTGTTGGCAGATATTTCAAGCAATTCGTTAATGAAATAAATAAACAAAATACGATTAGCCGAGTTTGGGGCAAGAGCGCGGTCTGCTTTCGAGTGCTGAAGTTGGTGGCTGGTGAGCTTTTCGGGGCGTGGGAATAGGGGGGAGGGGGCTTCAAATCAGGGGTCAGAGGTAAGAGATCCGGGCCTGGGGTCAAAGGTCATTTGGACAGGGGCTGGTGGGCCTGGCTTAGGTCTACAATAGATATATAACTACATATACATAAATAGTTCTAAACGCTTATTATTTCTATGTACACAATAAACAATAAGCTGGCTGGCCATGTTCAATGGCTTTCCATTTGCCACACATTCGACATTTCCTACAAACTAAATTAATTTATAGACTAGGTAAATAATCAATTCATTTAGGGGCTATCATTCGGGCCAACAACGAGCTTCCCAACACAACAGATTGCAGTAGTTGAAGCACTTAACTCGTTCCGGGCAAGCAAGCCGCTCTTATGTTGCAGCTGCAAAAAAAAATGCCAGGAATTGTCTTTCGGCAGCCGCAAATCAAATTTGCATTTCAATTTGGAATGCATCCTGCAGCACTGAATTCAGCTCGGAGAATCTCTCAATCAAATGAAAACTTTCAACCATTTGGCGAACACAACTGTGTGCGTGTCTGTATCTGTGTGTATTGGCTGGCATTTAAGGGGTGTCCCAAACAATTCCACAGAATTTGCTACTCTTCGAATTGTTAAAAGAAACAGCATATGCCACATGCCTTACAGAGATAATGTCCTTATAGAACTTAACTACAACCAGATATAAATAGCCAGAAAAGGGGTTAGTACCGCCTGGTCTTGTTAATATCTATATTAACACCCCATCGTATTAGATTAGTTAGTAATTCAAGTTTGTATTTCAAGTTCTCTACTAACAAGAACAAGCGGTATTAGATCCTTTTCTGGCTTTTACTTTTTGCGTGTACTGAGATTATTAATCCTTTAATCAATCAAGCTTAACACTGATTCATCCTTCTAGCTCTGCCTAATTCCTAATGTAGAATAATACAAGTATAATTGAACACTCCTTATATTAATGTTCGGATAACAAATCCTTCATTAAGAAAACAGAAACAAATTGTCAGTGCCAGCGGATTCAACAATTACTTCCAAGAAAGCAGAGAACAGATCGAATTTGCAACACTGAAGAAGTAACAATGGGACTTCAAAATGATTCAAACAATTTCTGGAACCACTTTCTGGGTTTTCTGGGACACCCTTTACCTTGGCTAGCGGCTAGTGTGCTTTTGGGTGCAAGTGTCTAATAATAGTTATTATCGAATGGTAGGCTATCACTGGAGCTGGAGTAGTGCTGCTGTTGCTGCTGCTGCTGCGGCGGCAAGGGCAACACCTGGTTGCCACAACCGTTGCGCTTTGTCGACTTGCTGCTGCTGCTGCTGCTGCACTTCTGCTGCTGCTGCTGCTGCTGTTGCTTGTGCATGGCCTTGAAGTCGTCCTGCGACTTGCTGCTGCTGCTGCTGCCCTTCGAGCCGTGCTTGCCGTTCTTGTGCCCCTTGCCGTGCTTGGTGTGCTTCAGGCTATGGTGCTGCTGGTGCTGTTGCTGATGGTGCTGCTGCTGCTGCTGCTGCTGCACGTGTGGGTGGCTATAGCGATCGCCGCCGTGCTGCGGATGATAGTGGTGCTCGATGTGGGCAATATTGCTGCTGCTGTGATAGTGCTGCTGTGGCTGCGACTGTGGGGGGAGCTGCTGCTGGTGGCTGCTGTTGTCGCTGGCTGTGCCGCTGCTGCCGTAGCTGTAGATCTGCGACTTGGACTGGCTGCGCAGCGGCTGCTGCTGCTGCTGATGCTGCTGCATGGTGGCCACGCTGTAGTGGTCCAGGCTGTCAAAGGTCTGCAGGTAGTGCGGATTGATCTGGGTGCAGTAGTCGCCGCCAGAGCCAGAGCCCGAGCCGTTGGCCTGCTTCCGGTCGAGGGTGTTGCGCGTGTTGTAGCTCAGGTGTTGGTAGTGCGACTCCCCCTGCTGCTGTTGCAGCTTCGAGCCATTCTTGAGGGGCAGCGGCGGTGGCTGGGGCTGCGGTGACTTTCTGTGGCCGCTCGACTTGAAGCTGTTGTTGCCGCTGTGCAGGGCCAGGCTGTTGTTGCTGTTGCTATTGCTGTTGCTGTCGGACTTGGTCTTGATGGCCACGAACGCGTTGGGCAACGGCAGCGGCGGCAGCAGCGGCGGTGTACCGGTGGGCGTGGCAATTGTGGTCGACGGCGAGCTGCAAGTGGTCGCCGCTACTGTCGTTGCGGTGCTGGCCACGCCCAGTTCCCGCTCCCGCTCGCGCTACGCGATGTGATGACCGCCGAATGTGCGAAGGACCGGCACGCTCTGGTTTTGTGATGTTTTCGGCGTTATTGTTGTTGTTGTTGTAGTGGTGGTGCGGTTGTTGAGTTTGGTGTTTGGTGTGTGGTTGTTGTTGGTGTATGTAGGTTGTGGTGTGGAGTTCACATTACAATTGTGGTGGGCGTGTGGCGGTTAAATGCGCATTGGTTGGTTATCGGAAAATGAAATGTCAGAGCGTAAAAAGAGACGAAAAGGAAAAGAGTAGACACTTATCATATAAGTTGTGTATGATATAAGTATATAAATATTTGCTTAAGAAGAGTATACGTAGGTGTTGTTGTGTGAGTCTGGGTGTTAATGTGGCTGTGAGTGTGAGTGTTACTGTGGGCGGGTTCTATGTTCGTATTATATCTGTGGGGAGGGGGATCGGTGGATACTGTGTTTACCGCGAACAGTTCAGTTCGTATATATACATATAGCTAATCACGACTCGCGAAGAAGTGCCTGCGGGCTACGAGGTGCACAGAAGTGGGGTTTGTAAAAAGTAATATCAGGCAGTCGAAGGCTTTAGTTGCACTACTATACGTTAGTATTTACACAGTGGTTGCTTAGTGGCTTAGAGGCTAGTCTAGGGGCACAGGCGCCTCGTGAGCTTCAAGACATTAATTGGGCAAAACGTTCCACTTACTCTACGGATATCAGCGCGTGCTTTTCGGGAGAAAGTGCGGCGTTTGGGGATTTCATGCATGGATGCAGGCGGGTCATACGAGGCGGGGAAGTGCAGGGAGGGACTAATTGGTGAGGAAAACTTATTAACTTTAGCTCCAGTTAACCCACACAGACACACACACATAGCTAATTAACCGGGGTAATTTGTAGAAAAAGGCGAGCGCCAAGTTTGCATAAAGTTGTCGCCTTCAAGGACTTCCCTTGACTTCTGTTTGAGGCTGTTATAATTTGTACATTAAATTAAAAAAGTTCCTCCACACACACCCCTACAGTTGGAGAAACTGTTATTCCGCTTTTTTCCGTCTGTGTGGCTTCCCTATGTCTGAGAAGCACTGTAAATGCACTTTATGCATAGTCAATAACGCACTCACACACGCACACACACGAATGTTGGGGGCCAGGACGAGGGAACGCCGCGGCGGTAAGAAAACTTTCAGTCGCTCACTCAATGCACTCTCAAAGACACTACAGGGTGCACTTGTCGAGCAACTTGGCTCCGCGGAAAAGTTGACAAGCATTGACATAATTTTACGCGCAATGACAACTTGAAGGAGCCGCAGGATGTGTCTGAGCAGCGGCCCTCGAGAGAGCACGAGTAAGTGCTGCAGCCTCACAGCCCCTGCCATTTCCATTGGCCCTGCATTTTCTGCATCATTTAGTTACATTCGCCAATTGATGGAAATTTAATAGACCCGCCACATAATTGCGGCTAATGATGGATGGTCGCGAATCGAAGACCATCTGCTGCCCGGACGGGCGGATAGTCCGCTGAAAGCGCCGGGAACAGCGCCGGCAACATCATCAACAGCAGCCGGAAATGGGAAAAATGGGAAAATGGGAGGGGGAATGGCTGCGCTCGGCGGAAGTTCAACTCAGTGCCACAAAAATTTGAAAACTTTGTAAACAAAACTTTGAGCTCGGCACTTTTACTGCTGGCGCGAAACGAAACGAAAAACATCAGGCGACGATCCGCAGGACCTTTTGGATAAAATCCTATCCTCCGAGTGCCCTCCGAGTGCCCGCCCCCTTTCCATCTCCGTGGATGTCAACTGCACAAAGTTTTCCACACGGCAAATGGTAACTGAACTTGCTCGAAACTTGCACGCGGACGGAGCCAGGCACTGGCACTGGAGTTCAACTG
>JAEIIG010035587.1:0-11276 GCA_018904695.1 Drosophila parvula | reverse complement strand
TGCTGCTGCGGCTGCGACTTGTTGCTGCTTCTTTATTTATTTTTTAACCAGTTTTTCTGTTTGTTGTTGGTGCTGCAACCTGAGCGCGAATGAGCCATAAATAACAACAACAACAACAACTCAAGCAGCTCTGTCTCTCCTTCACAGTCGCTGTCCCGGTTTCCAGGAAGCAAATGTCTGTCCGTCAGCTCGGTCTGTCCCGCCTGTCCGCCAGAGGCCCAGGCCGTCTGCAATTCGCGTGCAGAGCGGCTGACTGGCCTCTTTGGATTATGCAACACTTGGTTTTGCTTTTGGTTTTTTGGCTCTTGGTTTTTATTAGAAAATTTAATAACCCGGGCGTTGGCGTTTTCGTTGGCGTTGGCGTCTGCTTCCTTGATGGTGGGACAGCCGCGGACTTTTCTGCCAGCTTGTTTTTTTTTTTCCTAAGCTGCCCACTCATTCGGCCAGCCAGCGAATTCCCCCGGCTGATGATCCGCTAAGTCGCGGCTAATCCACGTCAGGAATTTTGCGCATCTAATCAAAAGACACATACGCTCCGAGTCGGTGTGCATTCCACGAAGGTTCAAAGACGTCGCTGGCGAACAAATTAGCCGGCTGGCTATCTGGGCAAACAAGTAGACATGGGCAAACACCAACGTTTACGGGAAACCCCACGGAAAACAGAAGGGAAAATTGTTCGCGGAATAGCCATGAGGTTGGTGCACACTTTGAGTTCGATTTCGGGTTCACTTGAATAAACAAAAACCTGCACACAAATTCCCAATTGTTCGCCGGTTCTATAAAGATATTCTTGGCCCATAAAGATATGGGGAAAATAATTCTGACGAATCATAATTCAAATGGATTTATAGTACTCCAATATCTGTTCAGCAATTAGTGCCTAGCACTAGTGCAAGTGCCCTGTGCAAGGGCATCTGAGTGCTCGTATCTGTATCTAAGTATCTCAGATAAGAGACAAGGCAGTGCAACAAGTATTCAGTGTCCGCTGTATATCTATTTGTATACAAAACTATATATATGCACTTTTTGCAGCACACGAGAATAGAAATTCTTTGGAGCAACAAGTATTTCGGGGCTGCGGACGAACGGACTTCATAGTTCGCCTCGGCGAGTGCCGGGGCGATAAGATAAAAAAGTGGCTGCCAGAGGCGCCTGAACTTTGGCAATGGGCCAACTCCATCCACAACATGACACTGAAAAAATGCAGTGACTAAAATAAGGTAGAACGCCCGACTAATTCGCATTTGATCTAGGCGGAGATTATTTGATCTTGTCTGATTTGTTGGGATTTTTAATGCACTTAAAATGCACAAACATTCGTCTGAGTAAAGGAATTATTATATACAATTGCATTTTTCACATATTTTTCAAGTTACATCGATGTTTACTTAGGATGTAGATCAATGAAAGGATTTGATAAACATTTTCTGACATATTTTTCAGTGAAAACCATATAATATTTTATTTCTTGATTTATTTTGTTATTTTCAAACATTTTAAATGCATTTTAACATTTTAATTCTCAACTTTAATTAATTCTCAATACTCTAAAGAAATCATTAAATAATCTGCCTTGCAGTTGCCACAGATGATGCTATTTGACCAACCGTAATTGGGAGACTTCTCCAAAGATGCACGACCTCTTCAACAAAGTGCTCGCCAAGCGCGATCTCTCCCGAGCCGGAGATCTTTTCACCGTGCCGGATGCGGATATTGTAGATGACATCACGGAGGTGGTAGGTTACTTAAATCCCCAGATATTCCTTAAAATCGCCCCTAACCTTCCTTAACTCCTTGCAGCTCTCCGAGATCAGTCCGATCATCTCGCATGCAGACTATGTGAAGAACAACAATGACCAGAGCGTGGTGGAGATCTGTGTGACGCGAGTGCTCTCCTGCATCCGGGAAACGCGCACTGCGGAGCGATATTGTGCCGCTCTGGTGGATCTGCTAAAGACCTGCCTGCTGTGGAACCTCCAGCCATCGGGCACCACGAAAGAGGAGCCGCCACATGCCAAGATCGCCGCCGACATTATCTCCAGCATTTTCCTGGTAAAATTTCATTAAAAATTGGTCAAGAAAAATAAATTAATATCCATAATCCATGCCAGAACTACGACAAGAAGGAACTGATGAAAATAGCCTTGCCCGTCGCCGTCCAGTTCCTGCCGAAGGGTAACCGGGAGCTGTCTCGCAACCTGGCCAGCTACCTGTCGCTGGCGGCCATCGACCACGCATGTCTGCTGAGCCCGCACACGGAGTCTGTGATGGACTCCATCCTGTCGGGAAATTACGGCCTGCTCAGGGTACTTTCGCAGGTGTACGAGGTGGCCCCAGAGGCGGTGACACCGCATGCACCTCTGCTGATGCCCCTGCTGCCACAATGTGATCCCCAAGAGCGGATGGCGGTGTTCCAGCTTTATCTGCTGATCGTGCAACAGTCGCCCGAGGTGCTGGAGTCGTGTGTGCCACAGCTGTGCGGATTTCTGCTCGACAGCGACACCTCTAGCATCACCATGCAGATTCTGCTGAAGCTGGCGCAACATTCGCCCAATCTCCTCGTCGACCACTTCGAGCAGCTGCGTCTGGCGGCCAAGACCAATCCGGGAACGATCCCGCTCTGCGCCCAGATCATGACCACGGCGGGCATTGGGAGTAAGGAGACGGCCCAGCAGGCGCTGGACTTTGTACTGGAGCATCTGCCCACCCAGGCACTGTTGCAGCAGGAGGCGACGCGACTCTGCTCCGCCTATCCGGTTCTGTTTACGGACAAGGTCCTGGCCTGTGTCCGGCAGAAGAACGCCGCTCTCAGCTCCCAGCAGGATGTGGGCAATGCGCTGGGTAACAAGATCTCCGGCGGAGTCACCATCGTCAGCCTGAACAGCTCCAGTCCCAGTCCACAGCTGAAGCCAGGTGAGCGTTTGTTTCCGATTTAAATTATTAAATTAATTTATTTATATTCATTCAGCTCCCCTTGCCGCACCGTCCAGCAACACCACAATCATCCAGCAGGCCAGCGCAGCTACTGCCACGCCCATTGCTCCTCCCGCCTCTGCCTCAGCGCCTATCGCCACTTCCACGCCCGTGTCTACGGCCACACCCACTCCACAGCACGCAGGCTATACGCGGCGGGTAAAACTGGGTGATTCCAGGAGCACGGGTCGCCTTCATCCCGCCAGCAATACGCACCGGAGTGTGACCCGGCTGAACGTGGCCAGCGGATCCGTGGGAGGTCTCCACAAGAGCATGACCCGACTGAGCAACTCGCAGATCAACCAGCAGCCAGGCGGCAGCTCCAATGGCAATGTGGTTGTGCAGCCCGGTGCCACTCCAAAAACCCCAACCGCCTTTACCAATCCGCCCGTAACTCCGGTGCCGCCACTGAGTAACAATGTGATCATCACTGGGCACAACAAACACGGGATTCCTGTGACTTCGGGCGGCGTAACTGTGACCACGTCGCCCTCGAAGGTGAGGCCGCACTCCCAGGGCCCGTCCACACTGCTCAACTCGAGCACGGTCCTGATGAAGTACAGCACGGATGCACTGAACCAGTCGGTGGGTTCGATCTCCATACCGCAAGCAGCGGCAGCGGCCACCACGGCGCCGGTTCAGACGCAGAATGCGGTGTCCGTGCATCATGCCTCTCCGGCGCTGCCCCAGGCCGCCAGCAACGGCAATGCCAAGTCGGTGATGAAGCTGCCCGTGAATGGAAATGTAAGTGAAGAGAAATATGGAAATTCTTAAAATACAAGCTATGAAAATCATTCTTATAGAGCGAAGTAATTGTGTCGGGACCCACGACAAATGTGGCACCGCGTCGCAGCGACAACACCAGTCGGACCCTGCTGAACGCCAACAGTGTGATGGATCAGCGGATGAGCACCTTCGAACCGTACCAGATAATGCGCGATCCCGTCCAGCAATTCTGCGAGAAGAACTTCAACTCGATCAAGTCGTACATGGACGAGGTGTCGCAGCATTTGCCACCGCCGACCCGCTGCAGCATCGAGGGTAAGTCCTTGACGGTCCTTTACCCTCAATCTCTAACTCCTTCGCCTGTCTACGCATCCCGCACATAAATACACACCCCGCACATACACACGCACACACATCACACAGTTTCCAATGAATTCGCAGAACGTCGGACCAAGAAGGTGGCCAAGCTGCACTTCGCCTGCCAGATCCGTGGACCCCATTGCCTGTACTCCAAGACTTGCTTTACGATGCGAACGCGCAATCCCAAGACCTGGATACATATGATGTTCCTGGACTTCCAAGTGCGCCATTTCGTAAGTGCTGACAAATACCTTAACTTCGAGGATAGATTATAATCCTGTTAATCTCCGCTATATAGGTCAAGGAGAAGTGTGTGCTGAGCACGCGTGAATCCGGCATAAGCAATCTCAAGAATATCTGGCAGATACTCAAGTGCGAGAACCGCAGCTTCACGGAGCTGGTAACCAGCCAGTTTCCCCAGGTCAAGGTGGGTTCGAGCCACAAGCCTGCCCTAGAAAGTCTTAAATATTTTGTTAATTTTCTTCAGGACCGCGAGATCTTGGTAAACGAGCTGCGTCACTCGGGCTTCCTGGACGTGTTCGAGGTCTCCAAGACCGACAAGTCCAATCCGAACTGCAATGAGTTGGAGTTCCAGTGGGGCTGCTTCCTGTGCAACCATCCGGACAAGGCCGTGGGCTTCCTTAATGGCAGCAATCAGCCCATGATTGAGGGCCAGCTGAAGGAGAAGAAGGGCAAGTGGCGACTCTTCCGACGCTGGCGCACGCGCTACTTCACTCTGTCCGGCGCCCATCTGTCCTGCAAGGGATCTGTGAGTATATCGAAGATATGTCATCCCAAGCATTAGCTAACATCATGAATTCTCTTAGAGCGGCGGCGAGAGCATCGATGTGAACCAGATACGATCGGTGAAGGTGTCGCGCGGAGCCCGCAACATACCCAAGGCCTTCGAGATCTTCACCGCGGACCAGACCCTAATACTCAAGCCCAAGGACGGCAAGAATGCCGAGGAGTGGGTGCAGTGCCTCAGCATTGTGGTGGCCCACTCGCAGGCCCGCGACAATCCCACGGCCAAGACGAATAGCTTGCCGGCTCGCAGCATGGGCAGCAGCAAGCCCTCCTTCTAGGACTAGGATCCTGCAGGATCCATCCACCCTCCCCCCCAATTGTGAGATTATTTGTAAATGTAAAGACAGAGCAACGGCAACACACAAAAGACAAAACAAAACAGACAAAGGAGCGGCGTCGACAGGACTTTGCTGTCTATACACACTATATACATATATACATATGTATATATATATACAATATGTCATGCTATATATACACAGCCTATGCCTACGCCCATAGACTTATCTAGGTTTACTCACCATTTCAAGGGATTTCAAAAATTTTGCGAAATTGTTTTTATCATTTATAGTTGATTTTTATATACATACACATGTATTTAGTTTATGCTTATTTATTGTACGTGTATTAAACAAACAGCTTGCTTTCGAAACTCGAATGCACTAATTAATTTCAGTACACATGGTCTACATACAATATATCCTGAGGCGTAACCCCTTCTCTCACATTTCTGATGACCGAATAATAGCAGACCGGAAGCTGCAATCATAATTTTGGCAATGCGGCAAGGAATTCCGTTTGAGGCGAACGCCACATCCCGAAGGATGTCTGAGGCGTTTTTTTTATTCTCATAAGCAATGGTCCGTATCTGAACAAAGCTGAATTTATTCTAAATCTGCTTTGTGATTGGCGCTAATCTGTTATGGCATGATGGAGGTCCTTTCTAGGGTGCTATCTCAACGAATTTTAACTTAAGCTCTAGATTAAATTTAATAATAGGACTTTGCATAATAATACTTTTTGAACCCACTAATTTTGAACAGGGCGCCGAAAAAAGAACTCAAGACGAAAAGTATGCAGCACAAAAAACGGAGAATGCTGCTGGGTAGGCTATATAATTTAAATGCGTATCTTGATCTACCTAGATCACCTGTGTGCAGAGGTCAAAGGAAGTCGTCTAGTTTGTATGTGGAATGCGGCAATGATCTCATTAAAATATGCCTTCCTTTGGACGTGGTTAAAACATCTAGAGTTGCAATCGATGGCACTCATTTCCTACCCCCCAGTGCCGCATCGAATTGGACGCAAACATTTGTAACTAACTACGTAAAATTAACAACTCTCAAGTCCTAATAAGTAGTTAACTGGACAATTAACAACAGGTTTTTTTCGTTTTGACACAATTCAAGGCGTGGACACATCGCCATTGGCATTGTGATCCGTTTCGAAATGCTCGAGCAGCTGCGTCCAACTGGCATTGGTACGGACAACCTCGATGTCCTGTCGCAGCTGCTGGAGCGGAGCATGCAACTCCATGGGCAGGCCATCGTCCAGGACGCGTGATACATGCTCCAGTTGATTGGCATAGATCCTAAGGCGTTCCACATTGTTGTTATCCTGAGGCGAGTTGTGGATCTGTAGTAGGAAGGGGTTTCAGGGGTTCTCTTTAAACATTTGAATTATTTTACTAACCTGACTACCACTGACATTCTGAAGGTATCCGCTGACTCTCGGGTCCTGCAACTGGCCTCCGGCCTGCCACATCTTGAGCAAATTCAGGATGCCCAGGGTGTCGCCCTGCTCGGAGTCCTGATTTGGCGAGAGCAGGCGCATGGGCGGGAACTCTGTGGTGGGCGACAGCTTCTTGTAGCTGCTGCACAGCGTGCTCAGGGTGCAGATGTCCTCGTTCAGGCGCTTAGGTCCGGGATTAGTTGTGGTGTTGGGGATATGGAGTGCAGTAGAAGCAGTAGCGTGGTGGTTACATGGCAATTAGTTTGATTTGTCTCGACTCGAAGTCTCATTTTAAACGAAAGAGTGCGCTTTTGAACTTGATTTGGGACTGTCGAACCATCGAGATGACGCGAGATGATGTTGTTTGAGAGATGGTAAAGTGATGATTGATGATTGATTGATATGTGAATGAAATTATAGCTAAAGATCGCTAAGCAAGACAACTGAAGAGGTAAATAAGCCAGGTAATTTATTCAAAATTAGAACTACAACTAAATACTAAATGAATCAAATAAAATAAGATCGCGATCGAGATGGGGTGTACAACATATGAGAATATATCTGACGGTAAACGATAACGATATATAGAAATGTCTTCGAAGGATGCGCAACACAAAAGTCCGTAAAATGCCCAGGCGGCGATCAAGTCTTAGAACCTTACGTCGATCTCGTTGCGATGGCGCTGCATCTCGGCCTTGGCGCCGCTAAGGTCGCTGCCCTTGATCATCAGCTCCTGGGTGGCATCCATGAGTTCGTCCTGCAGCTTCAGATTGACGTCCTCCAAGTCTTTTAGTTTCTCCAGCATGTCCTCCTTGTGCTGCTGCAGCTTGTTCCTGGCACAGACAATTCATTTAACGGATAAGTCCAGGTCTAGTAAAGTAAGTTACTTGTAACTTACTTGTCAACAATCAATTGCTGTATGCAATTGTCGTTGTCCAGCTGCACCAGTCTCAGGACCTTGAGCAATTTGGTCACCAAGGTGTCCACTTCGATCACCTGATCTACGACTGCCTGGGCGGTACTGTACTCCATCAGGGAGGGCAGTTCCGCCAGCGAGTCGTGGCAGCTCAGCTCCTCCGTGTTGCACTGATCGCGAGGACTACAAACAATACTAGTAAGGATTATTGAGGCTATAAAGAGAACCTATAAATGGTACTCACTTCATGGGCATGGCACTCATCTTATGCATGTGCAGCTCCATTTGCTGGCGATTGGTGATGGCCTGGGACAGCTGCTGCAGGGAGTCATCGCCTCCTGCCCCGCATCCATTGATATTATTATGATTGCTGCACTGGCTAATCAATTCCGTGGGCAGCTCTATTTGGGAGATCATACCCGTGCAGGAGGAAACCATGTTGTGGGAATGGGAGTCGTGATGTACGACATCCTCCAACACGTTGTCCATCATCAGCAGGCATGGTTCCGTCTCCGAGTCCAGCATTTCCGTGGAATCGGAATCGTCTAGAGGAATTTACACAAAATACATTTATACAAGAATCCTTGGCGAATGTTGAAGCTTCCTACCCCCGTTGCCTTGCGGCTCCTGACTCGTAACTCCTGCTGTGCTCGTGGCCTGGGCAGAACCTCCTCCCACTCCATTTCGCTTTCCCGCCTGGCGGAGGGAGAGCCGCTTGCCGGAGTGAGTTGTGGCCTGGCGAATGGCACCGATGACGGCGGCGATGAAGGACTGATTGCGCTGCGGTGAAAGGGAACCATCGCTGGCCAGGACGAGGGTGTGGATGGCATCGCCAGCAGCTGCGGGACAAATGGGCAGGTCCAGTCCATTGGGCCTTTGACCGTTCTGAACCTGTTCCGACTCCGCCTGGAAGCGAATGTCCTAGAAAAGAATTTTCAATGAGTATTAAATAGTCATGACTGCGAATCCATGAACCCACCTCCAAGTCCTGCTCGGAAATACTGTAGGAATAGACCAGCTGCTCCACCAGTCCGTCCAGACGTGAGTGCAGTCCCGAGAGAGCCGTGGACGCCCCAGCCACCGAGGCATTCTGCTGATGGATGAGCTCCCGGGACTTGGTCTCCAGACCGGAGTACTTCGTTTGCAGCAGACGGTTCTCTTGGCGGCGCTGCTCGTTGAGCCTCACCAGATGCCGGCACTCATCCCGCAGGACCTTGGTCTCCTCCTCGCGATTGGCCAGCTGCGACTTGACCGCCTGGTAGTCTGCCTCCAGCTCCCGCAGAGCTTCGCACTGCGCTGCCTTCTCGTGTTGCAGGAAGTCCTGCAGTTCGCTGGACTCCTGCTCGATGGCAGACTTCTCCTGCAAGAGCACTTGCTGCGTGGCCAAGGATCGGCGCATCTCCATCTGGAGGGTGCGACACATGGTCCTCAGCTGGCTGATTTCTTGCTGGCGCTCGAATAGCTCATGGCCGCTCATCTGGATCTGTGACTCCAGCATTAGGAGACTGTCGTGGCCACTGCCATCGCCGCTGTCATCCGACGTTGGTGTTCCGGCACTGGCACTAACCACTCGGGCCAGCTCCAGCATCCCCATGACCCGCTCTGTGTTCAGGTGCAGCTCCTGCTGCATGGCCAGCTTCTCCTCCCGCTCCCGCTGCAGCTTGCCACTGAGTTGGCGGACCTCCTGACGCAGCTGCTCTATCTCGGAGTCCCTCTGATCGGGTTCCGCCTGCGTGCTCTGATTCCGCTGCTCCACGGCATCCAGGGCACGTGTCTGCAGGAGGCCACCGCCCAGGACCTGCTCCAAGTCCTCGCTGGTCAGCGCCGTTTGCACCGCAGTCTCATGATAGATCCGAGTCCTGGGCGCCACCAGCTGAGGTCTCCGCAAGGAGTTCACCTTGGCGGTGGCGGGAGCCAAGCTCCTGCGACTCGTAGGAACCACCATAACCGACGAGGTCATGCGGGCGTCCACCGTAGCGGCACGACTGATGGAATTGCTTCTGGACAGGCGACCGCCCGTGAGATCCTCCACGGACTGCTGCTTCCGGCGACGTGGCAGGGTTCCGCCGGGCGCCGGACTCCCTCGCATCCGGTTCACAGTGACTTCCGGGGTCACTGACATCCCGCGACGTGCTGCTCCTCGATTCGCCGGCCAACGACCATCGTCGGAGGGAGTGCCCGGTGTGCGGGCCCGGCTCAACGAGGGGGTTCTCTGCACCTGGGCTAGCCGCTGCACAGACTGCGCTCGATTTAGGACATTCGGCAGGGTATCCGGTTTCTGGGGGCGTGCCAGGCGGGCCGAGGAGGGCGTGGCCGTGGAACTGGGCACGCGGAAGGATGAGGAGGACAGGCGCGGCTTGTTGTTGTTGGCAGGTGTGGCCGGTGACCCCGGCACGGCACTGTTCCGGGGCAGGCTCTCCGCTCTCTTCAAATTGGCCACTCGGCCGCGTAATTGATCCTTGGTCGGTGTAGTTGCCGCCTGCTCAGGCTCAAACATGGCCACCTTCTTCTTCACGGAGCCATTAGCTCTTCGCAGTGGCGATGTCTTCTCGCTGCCCGCCTCACTGGGCGTCTGGATCATCGTGGTGGTGGTCACCTTCAGTTCACAACTGTCGTAGATCTCCTCCAGGCCATTGCTGCTGGTATAGCCACCGCTGGTGCTGCTGAGACCGCGTTGCAGGGTCACTCGCGAGAGGCAGCAACTGCTGGCCACGTCCAGACCACTGTCACTGCCATCGCAGTTGCTCGGCGCCACTCCCGACTCACTCAGCTCCAGGCTGGTCATGCCCACCACCAGCTGCTGCTCCTCCAGGCAGATCAACTGCTGCTGCTGCTGCTGTTCCTGCTGATGTTCCTCCGGTTGCGATGCCATCTCAAAGAGAGTGGCGGACATGGCCGAGCTCTGTGGATTAAAATAAGGCAGAGGTGAGTTTTAGTAAAGTTCACTGAAGAAAAACTAGGATCACCATTATGATAATATTAAATATAAATTATACTATTAATATTTCCACATTTAATCCGACCTTAGCTGCCTTTCTGCTTATACAACAATCAAAACAATTAGAAACTTTTCCCGGTGCAGTGATTCACTTGGTTGCGACCCACATTTGGTTATGCGTATTTTTGGGATGCCTGGCATTTCGGACCGATCCCCATTTCCCGCTCCCATTCTCTCGGCATGCGACACACAGTAGCTAAATGCAAACAAGTTGCATGCCACCGACCTTTTCCCGAATGCAAAAATAGGATACTCGAGTACAATACTCATTCTTTTTTTCGGTCAAGTTGCCCGGCACGCAAACCGCACAAACAGATGGACGATGGACGGTTGCATCGTGACCGGCAGGACCAGTCGTCGGTGTGTGCCCCCCAGGCTGTGATTGACTTGAACTAGTTCACCGGGCGAAGGCGACAGTCACGGAATGAAATATGCATGAAGTGGGGCCCAACACCTGCCGACATCCCAATATAACTGGGCCATCCGTCGCCTGCTTTTTGACGTAAATAAATTATGAGGAGCATTGTCTTGTGGGGTCGTCATCGTCGAAACAGTTGCCGCACTTTGTGTGTGTTTTGCGGCTGGTTCTGTGGCACGTTGACCCAACTCGCAGACAGCTGTGGGCCATCATTGCGGAACTTTCCAAATTCGCATCCAATTTGGCATGCCACATTCATTGTTGTCCCAGAAGTTAGCTTCGCACCCTATCGCAGCCGTCATCATCATTTTTCTCGTTGACTCCACATTAAGGAAGACACATATGAC
>JAEIIG010035577.1:0-40571 GCA_018904695.1 Drosophila parvula | reverse complement strand
ATATATATATATATATATATTTAAATAATATGCAAATACAAAAGATTGCTCAAGCCGCAACACTTTTGGAAGTTATTAATTACATTTCGGACTTCCGGACACCAAGTGTGTCCTGTAACTGGCAGGATGAACAAGAGAAATATGGAATATTGTATATCCATTGGCAATCACAGTGATAAGAAGAGATTGTATTTCGTGCATAGAGAAGGAATAGGGGGAAATACAGCATAACACCAGGTACTACTTGCTAAAACACACGTACATACATAATAGATACAATATACATATAATGACAATGTTTGTATTGGTCAATGAATACACCAGAATACACGCCAATATTATTCCATTTGTAACTCTATGAATACTACACACACACATAAGACAAAACTTGGGTTAACACCTGTATTCTTTACAACTTGAACAACCAACAAACAACAAAAAACAAACAACAAAAAACAAACAAGAACAACACGAGCCACATCGAAGGTGAACACCTACTATTACTGACTATTTATTTTGTAGTTTATAGATTGTTATAAGACTTTATCCAAATAAGCAGATATCGAAGACACGACAACAACAACTTGATTAACTGGCGAGGCAGCAGGATTCATACTTGATATAGAATTATATAGAAAACTGCTATTATTTCTCTTCAAATTTCACAAAACACACATCTTTTAAATCTTAGAGATACATAAGTAGTAATCTACTCCATTACTAGACCTTTTTATTATGAATCTGAATAATACGAAAGAAAGACGATGACAACACCAAGAACTTGTAATCTCCAGAAGAAAAACAAAAAAACAGAACAAGAATATATAAATTATTAATTAGGTTTACTCACACACGCGTACAACTTATACTTCGCTTAACCAAAAAAGAAACAAAAAAACAAAAACAAAAATGAAAACGAAAACAAATGAGCAATTTAGTCAACAAGAATGTTATCCATATTGTAGTTGATTTTCCAATTTTATTTCCATTTCGATCACTCAATATTAAAGGCGAAGGATAAGTGTGCATTGGAGACCTGCACTCGTTTCGACGATACAAAGATACCTTTACGTAATCATGTATGTGATTCCGAGTAAATCGGCATAGAATTAACTATTCGAAACAACTGTCCTGCTGAATGAAATAATTATGCTCATCATCATAGCCTTCCAATACAGATATTGTGTAGAATGTTCTGTATTTTTAGTTCACAATTTCCTACTCACTCAACTAGCTTACCTTCCTTTATTCCCCACTAAGTAGTGCAGGTCTCTAGTCTCTGGTATCGCACACCGAAACACACATACACTACAAAAATGCACTCTCCATCCATTCTTCCATTTACATAAAACCAGAGCTCACTGGAGAGTATCGCTGAATGCTCACTTAATGATCGGTTGTTCGCGAATGATCCGATTGAAAAGGGTATCAAAGGTGCCGCTCAGTTAGGCTCTTTCCTCTCCCGCTCCAAGTGCTAGATCAATTCTTGGTCTCTTGAGACCGCTTGCTTTGCGATAAGATCTTTCTCTCTCTTCCACGCTATGCCTGGAAAGTACAAGCAGCAAGCGAGAGCTTTCCAATTTTTCCCTCTGATTACAATTGAGCGGATTGACAAGAGCAAAGAGAGAGAGTTTAAAGTCTCTCTCCTCATTTATTCCTGGGAGCGGAAACGTATGAGTTGAGCCTGGTTAAAACATAAAATACATACAGTACATGCATACATACATACATACCCAAATACATACATATATTGTAATACACAAACACAAACCTATACGTAAAACTTTGTTCTTGATCAACAAATTAGTGCAAGTACATATAAACGAGATTAAAACAGAACAAAATAGTGAATATCTCCGTTAACAGCTTTGTCAACCTTTAAAAACCATGAACAAACAGCAAAGAAAATGTATCAATTAATAATAGATCCTAAGATGGCTTTTGTTATAATTAAAAAAAAAACCAAAACAAAAACAAAAACAAACTGTATTTTGCGATTTTATAATCGACCGTCAGCCAATAATAAATATAATCTCAAGGTCTGAGAGCCGAAATTTAAACCTTATAAACATATGAATATTTACATAAATCGTTCGGTCTCCAAATACTGTAAATGACGATTTAATAAATTACCAAACAATATATATATAGAGTACAGAGAAACCGGCTGATATTATTATTTTCAATTCCTGGGTGCCCGAACAAAGGCTTCGCTTTTGGGGAGAAGCTCAAGGTATCCAAGGTTATTCGCCACAGGAAGTTGAATCCTTTAAGCGTACTAGCGTTCTTTGATGATGCCTTCAACATTGTGCTCGGTGGGGCATGCAACCAAATTCCAAAGCAAGTGGCCCCCCTTTTACCACAGCAAGCCCCAAGCACAGAAAGCGTCTGCTGGACTCTCTAAAGAGCTTTTATTATTGTTTTTTATTATTGTTGTTAGCATATCTTGTTAGGTATCCAGTAAAACTTATCTTATCTTATCCAGTAAAACATACATAACTTTTTCTTTATTTTATAAAAAAATATATAATATAGGTAGATGAATATAGGTAAATTAGGCTTCAGTGTTTAGTTTAATTTAAGTTACAGTTGGAAAATCTGTGCTCCAACCATAGCAGGCTCTTGGGCTTTGAATAGCAACAGATCCCTTCT
Organism: Drosophila parvula; assembly: GCA_018904695.1. Lineage (NCBI taxonomy): Eukaryota > Metazoa > Arthropoda > Insecta > Diptera > Drosophilidae > Drosophila > Drosophila parvula. Next base: position 37,919 of record JAEIIG010035577.1, on the reverse strand, counting down.
GGAGTCTTTAATGGACGTCATCCACAGGAAGCTCCAGGTAGTCGTTGCTCTACTCCTGCAGCTCCTTTATTATCACTGCCTTACTGACTGTATCTGACTGTATCCTTTGGGTGTTGATGGGTCCTGATGTACCTCGTCCTTAGCGGCATCTTGGTCAATCTTAACCGTCCCAGGATGACTCCAATTTATCCCTCAAGGGCAAAACAAAGTAATTTGATAATATGAATTATACTTTTTATGAATATTGAAAATATACTCGTACATATACCATCATATACTGTCTAAAAATTGCCGAAAGATTTGTATTAAATTATTTGTTTTTATTATTTTATATATATATTTGTATTTATATCGATATATCCATATTCTCTGACATACCCAGTGAAACCTGGCGAACATGAGCTGAAATGTCATGTTAAAAATTAGTAAGAGGATGGACTCATTACTTATAGTGTAGAAGGATTACAAAACTTGATTTACCAGAAAAATCCATTTAAATCCTTAAGCAGCATGCATTCCATTATACAGAACATCCTTTTTTTTAACTCCAATCAAAGTTTTGACACAACTTTCTGTATGCATCTATCCTCAGTTTCCTAGTTTTCAGATGTTGTTTTTCCACACAGCATGCAGGTTTCGTCGACAACGAACTAGTTGCAATTGTAAACAGACCGCTGTTAACGAAACCCGATTTCAGTGAGGACTTTTTCTGACAATTATCGATGGAAAACACTTGATATCCATAAGATAGAAAGCACTGACAATGATTGCTGGCTCATTTTAACATATTCATGGCGGTCGTCCTTGTCTGCAAGATAGGGAATAAATTTGTTAGAAGCAGGATTCCATAAAGGTAAATAAACCTACATATTAAATACTCTGTTTTTTTGGCTTTTAGGGTTTTGTAAGGCAGATATAAGCTGAACATTGTTGACCCTGGGAAACAGTGTCACATTATTCGATTCGAATATAATTACTTCATCGAGCTTGTACAAAATTTCTATCTAAATTCACTCCCACTTCGGTGAATGGAGGTACATTCTCTTTTGCCTAAGCTCCAGTGATTTTCAACCATGTGGGTGCAACTGTAAGTTCCAAATAAATAATTAATAATTAGAAAATAGTAAATAGTGCAAACACAGGGCCCATCGTGCGTTTTCGAGTGGTGCAAGTGCCAACAAAGTGTTGCCGGATAATGAACACCAAAGTATGGTTGTTGCTTTGCCATCAAACACCCGGGAGGATGATGGGGACGATGATGCTACTGCCAGTGCATCGGACATTGTCCATTTGGTCAATCCGTCAATGAACGAGCTGATCCGAAGCATTCATACCGCCAACCAAAGGCCGATAATAATAACCGAGCCAAGGACCCAAGGAAGACGCAATAGCTTCAAGGCCATTGATAATGAACTCATGTTCGTGGATGATGAGCTCAAGCCCGATAACCTTTCACTTGTGAGCCTGGTAAGTGAGAAGGGATTTCTATTAGGGAGGATTCTATATACTGACTCTGTTTTCCACAGCAAGATAGCTCTAATCGCTATTCAAATTCTGATCTATCTATGAGTTCCCAAGAAATAGGCTCGAACGACGTTATCCCCAAGAATACGCAGCGCACTCTATCTCTTGACGACTTGCACCTCATCGGGGATGACGAAGACTCGACGGAGGACTCCTCCTCCTCCACTGAATCTCTGATGTGGCGGGTACACTCCGAGGGAGCACTGATCACCATGCCCGGGGACGGTAATTTGGGACAGCAAATGGCTTACCTAAAGCCGGCCTTCGACGAGATATTGAATGGGTCTGTCAGTCAAAGGACTCGTCTTCGTAAGAAATTCTATGCAGACTTTATTTCTAAGGAGCCCACCGTGACTCCAGTGCTGCCCCCCAATAATGCCAACATGGGCTATTGGATCACCATGGCGCACATACTAGCGGCCATTGCCTGCCACCGTTGGGGCATATGATGTGCCTACTTTATGTGTGGGTGTGGGTATTTTTTTTTTGTTTGTTTTTGGGGCGGGAGGACCACAAAATGGATCCTTTTGCTATAAATCATATATATTATTCGATTTTACGGATTTTTAAGACGCTGCCAATCCTGTAATACAAACAAATACATGTTTATTGTGCATCATCTATCTATCTATCTATCATCTATCTATAATCTATCTAATCCCTTTACCTTGCGATTAAAAACTAAAAGAGTTGGAGAGCGAAGGTCTCAAGAGACCAACTGAAACGTAGATATTGTGGTTGCTACTTTGCTGGCACATTGCAGGCAAGGCTTGGTAAATAAGTTTTTGGATTCGGAGTTTTGTAAAATGTTAAGGGTGATATTTTCCAAAGCTCTTAAGTAATTTCGAACAGGATAATTAGCATAATCGACAATGACTCCCTAAGTCCCTAGTCCTAAGAAAAAAAGCAAATGAAAGCGGAGACACAAAGGCAAGTCAATGATGTACATATGTATAACCGAGGAGGTATGTAAATGTACATTTAATTTAAGTGAGTACATATATAGTATATGTACATACATATGCGTATGCAGGTACAGGTAGACGAGGGGGTATTGGTACTCAGCCGCAATAATAAAGTTTGCTGGCAGCCACTTTGGATCTAATGCACTCAGAGTGCCATAAAAGGGTGGCCCTGACCGACCGGGTGCCGGATGCCGGATGCCTTTGCCTTCGCTCTCGGTAAAAAGTGAATAAATCGAATTATTGGACACAAAGTCAGCAACATCAGAATGTTGTTGCCACCATGTACTTTTTGTTTGTTATTGTTGGGGTTTTCAATACAATTAAATTTTATAATAGCATTTTCAGTGCATAATTAAATGAAAACCAGCAAAAGCCAACGGGCCATGCCGTTGCGTTGCATTGCGTTGCATTGCGTTGCATTGCATTCAACCCAAAAGTAAGAATGTTAATTTTTACTTGTTAGGCTTAAGAACTTATTGAACTGCACTGTTCATGGCCACGAAATTAAATTAGTTGTGAGTCAACAAATACTATTAATTAATTCATATTAATAAATACAGAGGATCTTAGGTGGTTCTAGGATCGTTTCCTCTATTCTTATCTCACGTTCAATTGTGAAGTACAGTCTTGTAACGATAATTTCGGGTTGCCACCTAGTCAAATTTCGATAACAAAGAGCAGGGTTGCTTTACGGTATGAGTACTTAGATGACAGGATAACATATCTTCAAGCTTAAATCTATTCCTGGTTTGTCAGGGCTAAAAATTACCTATTTATTTTGAAAGTTTCCCTTATTTGTAAACTTGAAAAAGTGATTAAAACATGGAAAATAATAAAGAAACATTTTCCTTGCTCAGGAAATAGTATTCTAAAAGGAGAAAAGATAATAACTTGAAAAGAAAAATCATAAAATTACTAAAAAGACTAAAACTTGTATAAAATACAAGTTGAAAGCAATAAAGAATAATCTTAAAATATATTTAAAATTGGCGGGCAGTGTGTGTAACATAGGCTGTGGGGTTTTGTCCAAGCTATACTACCTATACTTTGTACATATATGTCACAAGTAATTCTGACGTAACTGAAACTTTTAGGATGTGTGACAGGAAGACAGAGAGACAGGAAGACAGGAGCACAATGCATCATTCGGCACACACACCGAGAGAGGAGTGTGTGTATGGGAACTCCAAGGCGAATGAAACTACGCAAAGTTTATTCTGCTTCATTTGATAAAATGCGACTACCGACTGCCCTTACAGGGTACAGGGTACTGGGTACAGGGAGTAGCAGCAGTAGTCAGTAGTCAGTAGTCAGTCGTCGGTAGTCGTAACGGATGTGGAGGCGGATGTTGTGAAACCTCTTTGTTGCGGCAAACACTTACGCACACCAACAAGTGGAGCGGAAGTTGACAAACGTGTACTGTAACGTGTACACTGTCACAGTCACAACAACCACAACAACAACAACAGTCTCTCAGTCACAGTCACAGTCAGAGAGTGAGTGTGTGTGTGGTATTGTAACACGCACATTTCCGGTTCTATCCACCTACCCACGCTCTACCCTCACCATCTTTGTATTTCAAAATTTATCACTATCTTTTGTTTCGAAACAGTCTGGCTGGCTGACTGGCTTTCATGTTGACAGTTCCTAAAATAAGTTCTGTTCTTCCCACTTTCGTCAATTTTTAACTTATTCAAAAAACACAAACTCAATATATCCCAAACCTGATGCAACAGATTCAACAGTACCTCTGCCTTATCCTCTTCCAATTAAATATATAGAACTTTGTGGATCGATCGTTTATGTACCTTTCTGGGTCTGGAACTCGTACATATCATTTATTTTAACATTATAGTTTATAGTGGGCGTGTAAGCTTCTGTTTGTAGCAAACTTGATCTTGAGCTGGCAAATGATCGTTATTAATCGATTTTACATAACTTTTTGCTTATAAAAACATCGAAAATATGTGTTTCTACGTCTGGAACTTGTTCCTATCATTTATAATATTTTGATGTGCGTTATATAACTTTTATAACTGAAAAACCAACGTTGTTTATCAATTCTATCGATCATAATCTATTTTTCCTTAAAAAACATCGAAAGCTTTAATTCTTTTTGCCAGATCTAGAACTTAATCATGATCAGGTTAATATACGCTGAGTAAACAGAGTTCTTTTTTTGTAAACTTTAGAGTGAAACACCCCCAATATGTATTATTTGTATATGTTTATACCTGGCCCAAGTCCAAGTCCAAGCGCACTCCAAAGGCAATAGACCATGACCGTGGACAAAGTGGACAAAGATGTAGTTCGATGGCCGGATGGCTGGCTGGGCTGTTTGTTTGACTGACTGACTGGCTGACTGACTGCTTGGTTGGTTGTTTGGTTGGTTGGATGGTTGGCGACCGAACACGGTGTAATTGTGCTTCAATGGCAACAAGAACGAACCCATAGAGGCCAAGAGCGGAGTGCCTGGTGCCCATTGACAAAGCACCGCCTCAGTGCTTGACCAACTATTCCGATTATAATACTCTGGCTTAAAGTATATACTAATAATGATGATATAAGTCTAACGTAATCGAGGAGGGTTATTATTATAATATTGTTAACGAGTATTTAGCCCATTAAAATAGTATATAATGTATAAAGCGTCATCAGACACCACAATTTAGACTCGAAATACATTCAAGAAAACTGGGTTCAACCTATTTTGATCTGATAAGAATTAAAACTAAATTGGTAACATAATAAAACACGATGACTCCGAAATTCAGCTTAATTTTCAAGAAGAGTATCAAAACGTGGATTTGCCGAAGGCTTAGCTTCTGTTATAAGAAAAAAGAGTGAGAGCTAACTTTGGGAAGCCGAAAATTGCAGGCCGTTCGGTCACTTCGAAGGTCTTAAGGGTATCAAAAGATCGGCTTGCCGAAGCCATAAGCTGCCTTTATTAACATTTTTATTTATTTTCTCATTATTATTATTATTTTGTTGTATAAAGTTACTCATAACTATTTATGTTCTAAATTTTAAAATTCACAAAGAAGACCACTACGGGATTTTAAAATATTAAAAAAGGCATCTTTCCCCGCCCGAAATATATAACTAGATAATAACAAAAAAGGCACTAATTTTGGATTTGGGACTCCAAATTGGGACTACCTATTACTTACTGATTTATTGCTATATTTGGCAACATTTTGTACGTAATTTTAAGTACCGGCGGTTAGCTACCGCTTTTGGCAGCAAACACTGACGTTCGTCACCTGCGGACACCTGTTAACATCAAAGTTGTATGCGGCTTTCAACTACGTATTCTATTTAAAGGCTTCTACTTATACCAAGTAAAGGGTATATTCAAGCTTTACTTAGCTCCAAGAATACAGCTTGTATAATCTTTATCAGAGCTTTATATTATTTTTTTAAAAAAATATATAATATTATTCAGAACTTACCTGTGATTTCTCTGTGCATTCGTTGGTAGACCTCCTCAAGGTATAGCGTGTGTGCGTGTGTGTAATTTGTTGTCCCAAACAGCTGTGAGTCTCGATTTGAGTTTTCTTCTTCTTCAAATATTTTTGGTTCTTAGGCACATCTACCTTTCTGTTATTTTCATTTTATGTTTTGTTTTTCTTTAGCACCAAGGCATTTATCACTAATAAAAAAATAGATCTATGTAAATTTGAACACCGGATATTTCACGCGAATTAGAAGGCCTCTGGCGGTGTAAACAAATTATATGTTCTTTTTTTTTTTTTTTTGCTTTTTTCTGTTGGCCAAAATACAGAGAGAGAGCGTGTTTTGGTATAAACTTCCGCCTCGAACGTCCCGGAATCGAATGAACCAACAACTGTTTCTCCGTTTATAATGAAAACTTTTTGCAGGGCAAGAGAAAGGCCAGCACAGAGCTCGATGCTTTTTCAACCCCCGATGCCACAAGGGCTCGTACATCAATACACACGCACCTGGTATATGTGCACGCGTATATGTACACGTATACGTGTACCTGGTGGCCATGTGTGCGGCCACCCGAACGGGTCTGAGGATGGGTTCCCGAGCGACACGAGCCGACACGAGCCGACACGAGGCGACACGAGGCGAGACGAGACGAGGCGAGGCGACGTAACGCATCCGCATCACAATGGCACTGCATCGCTGCTCCGCTACCCGGCAGCGTCAGCAGCAGCAGCATCAGTCGCAGTCGCAGTCGTCGTTGTCGTCGTTCGGCTAAATCAGTGACACGAGCCGCGCCTCGTGCTCCGGCGGCTGGCTGCTGGCGGCTGGCGGCACCCTTGGAGCTACTTGGGGCATGACGACACGACGCCCGGCCCGACGTCGGGAGTGCGCACCTTTGAACTGTTGCTGCTGCCTGTCAGAGCCACTGGCTCGCTGGCCAGAGCGAAGGCAACCGGATCGGATCGGCGAGGGTGGCCAGAGCCAGAGCCACAGCTAGAGCACGTAGACGTACTATATAGAGAGTATGGAAATTCATCATTTTCTTCCTTGTTCTTTTTTTTTGTATATTCTTTTTTTTTTTTTTGCGTATTTTTGCGAGTGCAGCAGACAACCCGTCTAATGGATGGAATAACGGTAACCGAGCGCCGCGTAGACGACATAAATCTTTTCTAGCTGTTGCTCTGCTTTTCCAACTCAATCGGTTGTGAATGGGATCTTGGTTGAAGGAACTCGGTATTTAAGTCGATTCGACGGAACAGCCAAAAATATCAGAAAAACTATTACTAACTATGTAGTAATAATAAAAAGAGGTTAATTGTTATTAATTAATAATGTGAAACATAGAGAAAGATAAGACTTTCATAGGCTTCGGCAATCCAAATTTAAACTTGGTATTACTTAAAATTAGTCCTGGGAGCAGCAATATTTATAGTTACTAAAAACCTGTATGTTTCCATTTAATTCATCTCCATAAAATACTTTATTCATTGTAAATCAACAAATTAACCCCAAAACATAACTAGTTAACCTTTTTTCCGGCAACAATTTGTGCTTATAAATACCTAAGCCATTATAGGGTTAAATATATTGCTCAAATACAACCGACCGACCGACCGACCTCCTGATAAATTCAAAAATTCGATACACTCCGTTGCAAGCGAACCTCTGGCGTCAACTGGCCATATATCCCAGCGTGCTCGCGTAGAGTATGAGACCAAAAATCGGTGGCCAAGCCAAGCCAAGCCCACTTATCCCCATCGACATCACAATCGGTCGGTCGGTTGGCTGACTCGCCTACAAAAAAAAAAAAAAAAAAAATAAAAGAAAACAAAACAAAAAGCTGGAAAAAAAAGAGAAGCGAAATTGAGGCATTTTTACCTTTTTATTAGTACATACAAGTACTCATGGCGGACGCACACATGGCCACCATGCGAGTGGAATCAATGGACCCCGGACCCAGGCAGCCAGGCAGGCAGGCAGCGCACACATGACAATAAAAGCCGTGTCCCTTGGCATTGGTATTGGGTGCCTCCAACCGGGCGGAGATAGTGGCGGTGCGGCGGTGTGGCGGTGTGGTGTGACTCCGACCTCGGCCACGGCCTCGGCAATGGGTAACAAAAAATTTCAAAGCGCTAGCCGGGGTGGCATGGCGCGACGCAACGCGGTCAGTGAAATCGAAACAGAAGCACATTAAGCCACGGCTATAACTATAAAACAGAAACAGCTTTGCATACATTCAGTCCCTGGACAACGACGCTTGATTTGCTGCACCAGGAAAATCGGAAAATCGGAAAATCGGCAAATCTGCAAATCGGGCTGTAATACTGAATTTATTTCCCTGGAATAAAGGCAAAGGATGGATAACCCTGGATGAGAGTTACTTCCTCTCCCCTTGTTTATGTTTTGATAATTTAGCTTTCATTTAACTTAAAGTTAAGTATTTGTTGGAGAGATACGGTCTAAGTTTGTGTATTTATCTAGGGGATCTGAGGTATTAAGCTTATTAATCGTCGATAAGTGAGTGTTCAGCTTTATTAACTTTTTATCGAAGGATAAGAACATATTTCAAGCAAAGTTGGGTATTTATCCAGGGAATACGCTTAAAGTTAAGTTATGTATTTATTTAAAGGATCTATAGCACTTAATAATAGCCATTAATTCAATTACTTCATATTGTACTTTGCGTCAATTAGTTTTAAAAAGCTAAGCTGCATTCTAGCTTAGTTTAATATTTATTTTAAAGACAAGTAGGAAGCATATATAATATATTCTATTTAAAAATACGTTTCTTATTATATTTAATTTGTATATTTTTGGCATTGTCTTACACCTTTAAACAGGTGAGAGATTCTTCACAAAAAAGACACATTTTAATAGAAATATACTTATTTTTTTAATATAGCAAATGTGTTTGGTCTCGTAGATACCACTTAAAGTGGCACAGCAGAAAGTGCAATTAAATGCTGGCGGCGTCTAATTAATTGATTATATTTTTATATGGCAAGGACGATTTTGCTGGTGGACCGCAGAATTAATTATGATTTGACTTTGGTGTAAGTTAAAGAAACATTTTGTGGTCGCTGCAGACTAACAAATGGCTGCTGCTGCTGCTGCTGCGCTCCCAGGTCGCGCTGCAGGTTGCGTCGGCTGCCCATCCCCAACCCCATCCAGACATATTGTTGCCACATTGGACGTGGTTTTTAATTTGCCTTATCTGTGTGCCCTAGCTCCTTGGCTTGGCGCACTTAATTTATACCTTACTCAGGACCACCAAGGTCCAACAAGGTCCCGGGCATTAAGTCAAGAAAATTATTTTCGTCAGGTTAATTGGAATTTCGCCCACAGATATATACTTATATATATATATTCATATATATAAGCGCAGTAACAAAGCGTTCTTTGTGATTCTGTGCTGTTTTCACGTTTCAAAAGAAAATGGTATATGCAACCCTGAGTTTATATACTTTTCCCCAAAAAAATAGAATAGCTAAATATATTTTATTTAAGCAAGTAAGAAAGCTAGAGCAGCCGGTTTGACTAGGTGGCAACCTTCAAGGATTGACGCAATTGAAACAAGTGGGCAGCCTGGCTGTCAGATAGCTTGCTCCCGTGTCTCTCGCTCGATCAAAGGATCAAAGGGATTCATAAAAAACCAGAATCACCAGTGGGGTAACCATTGAAAATAAGTATCCGCTTGGCTTCCTGCAACCAGGCTAGCCCTGGCACGGGTTAATTTCCTTGTAAGTACGCGTTCAAATATAATTAAGGCAATGTGTGCGCGGCCTTTAACGGAGTCAGGTAATTTAGTGTGTCTTGTGTATAGTGTGTCGTGTCCATGTCGCAAGTGTGTGCACTTGCATTAATACGTATGTATACGAGACCCACGGATGTTGAGGTGGCACTTGGAACTCGGAACTCGGCACTTGCCGCCTTTTGCGTGTTGCGACAAAGGTGTTAACACCAACAAGTTGCCTTTGCTATGATGACAATAGAACAATTGGCCATGGGTGGCCATGGCATTGTCGTGCCGGAGATTTTTCGCATATTTATACAGGTGTGCCCAGCAGATGATAACCGAAGGCGACCGACCGTCAGGGAGGCCGGGAGGCAGGCAGGTGAGGCGCACAAGGCAATCAGTCTGTGTCAAAGCTGGAGGGAGTGCACGAAGTGCCTTTGATATTGTTGACACAAGCAGGACAGCGACAGCAGCAGGCTGGCCCCGGACGAAGGACCATGGAACGATGCGAATCCGGTGACGACGATGGTTACAGTGATGCAACAATTTTCCAAAGGATTAAAGTTGTCGTACAGACGCATGATTGCGTGCAAAAAAAAAAAGCATCGAAAGGCAATAACGACCGAACACAGCCCTCGTTCGAATCGTTACTTAGGTGGCTTCTAGACGAGTTGATGGACCGACACAACTACATTGAGTAATAGGTGGACGGACACAGGGAAGCCAGCGATCGAGCCTATTAGCCTGCTGGCTTTTTTGCCGGATCTTAGCCGAGTCCCCTATTGTTGTTAATTTATTTACATATAGTACATGCGATATATTACGCAATTGTCCGCCAAAATGATTCTGGCAGAGAGGAGGCGGGCAAATGGGCTGCTCCCTTTGCCACTTCACGCGTTAAGTGCGCATTCATACAGTTGAATACGTTTTCGGGGCGTGTGGTCGGTCTGCTGGTAAACAAAAGTGGATGGGCTTTGGGCCGGTGGTTAACGGATGAAGTTATCCCTTCTAACCGAGGACTATGTTAAATTAGTTCCACTTTATCGCGCCGAGTTCCTGTTTGCATAAATTAAACATGCAAGGATTGTGTGGCATACCCTGAAATGCTTCCTGTTCTACTTGTGAAGCAAGATAATTTGAGGTTTATACGGTTTATAAACCTATAATAAATGTTATTCTTTTCCTATTTCGAATCGGTAAATGATTCAGAATTGTAACGAAAGCATTCCTAACAGAGCAACCATTATCAAATTAGGTGGCAACCTTAAAAAATAACCGCTTGAAACAAGTGGGCAGCCCTTGTAGCTTGCAATTTGAGCATTCCTTCGATTCCTTCCAATAATTTCAATTTGGAAAGTGTTTCCTCTGATTGTTTAAAGTGCATTCCTATTAATCTGTATAATTGTATCAGCTTGTGGCTGCCACATTGCTGGTGCCAATAAAATAGGGCCAAAGGGACTTCAGGCTCTTCCCCAGCGAGCAGATTATAATGCGACTCCTTATAATTTGGAAAGTGTTTTTGTACAATAAATTTGATTGGGCTGCGCTCCGGTTTCAGCCTGGCCTTATCTTTCACGCATATTAATAATGCTTCGTCATTAGACGACTCTACGCAGATGCAGACGGCGACGGCGACAGGAGCAGGAGTAGGAGCAGGAGCAGGAGCAGGAGCCACAGCAACGGCAACGGCAAAGGACATCCAGGAGCAGCAGTTGACGTTACAACTCAGCAAAAAGTAAAGGCAAACATGCGAAGGAGTTGGCTTGGCTTTGGCGTTGTTGGCAAACAACTGGATGCTGCCGGGGGAACCAAGCGAGCCAAGCTAAAAAGTACACAACGAAAAGCGCTGAGAAGATTCCATTTTAACATCTCATTAACTTGAGCGGCGCAGACGTGCTGTTTGGGTGCCCGCCGTCCGCCTGGTAATGGGCTTCCAGATTGCTGGTATGGAGTGCGGGCTTGGCACGGTATAAAGTTGCAATAATTTAACAATTCCGCCCTCTTAATTGCCTGCCACATTTCATTTTAACGGTGAGTCCGCGTCCACGTTCGCCCTAGCACGGTTAAGCTGCATATATGTATCTATATATCTGCAGCTTAGCCCGATATTGAGCGCACATTTTTAGCTCGAGAACACATGGATTTAAATAGGCAGACAGACACATAACTGCGAAACATAAATAATAGTTAATATTATGTATTGTTTGTAAGTAGTACAGTTTTTGTACAACTTCTATGCGTACAGAGACACCTGACAGGCGGCCTGCCAACTCTTATCGATCGTCTGACAGCTATCGTTTAGCGTTGCCACCTAGTTTTAGAATTAGAAGTATATTTTCGTGATGTGAAGTTGGGCATCCAGAATTTGTAGATATATGTTTGTAGAAGAACCTGGGGAAGACCAAACACACCAAGCCAGACTATGTATAACCACTATATCCACTGTCTTGTCTAGCCAACTCAATCGTGGTGGCGAGTGGCTATACTTGTGTGTGTGCCCGAAACCCATTTATAGCCTTATAGCTCCATCCAGCTTATTTTCTCGAGCAGAGCTCTCGCTCCTTCGAATATGTCAAGCAGATACGCTTAATGCGAAATTAAATGAAAACACCTTAATTGCAGGGAGCGCGTCGCGTCAGACATGGTTGCACAGCACGACGCTGCACGAGTGTGTGCGTGCACACTTTCAGTACCAACCGTTGCCAGACTACACTCACTACACTCACCTACACACACACGCCAGGGTAGGGGAGGAACGCTTTATTATTTTACGCATTTTCGCAGCCATCATAATAGTACGAGTGTGTGTTCCCTGCCCTGCCCGGCACTTTCATTGCGCGTTTTGTCGTTGGCACAAAATGTCATGTGGTTCGGTTTGGTTACCAAAAAGAGCGTTATAAAAATATTATTATGACACCTTTATGACACATCCAGATGCTGATTATGATGAAGATAAAGGTTTCAGCTCAGTGGCCGGGCTTCCTTGCCCTTAACTTGGCTTAACTAGGAATCTTGGCTGGGCATTTTTTTTTTGAGAAGGAAGTTTTGCAGAAGAAAGAGTAGAAAAGTTAAGAATAAGCTCAATCGGGAGACTAAAAGGTGGCAACTTTTAATGACAGGCTAGATAGCAAGTCTCCTCTATTATTCCAGTTTCCTGATCGCTAATTTCCTTACCATTATACTTTGTTTTTAAATCACAGAGCTGCCTTTGCTTAGTCTTCTTATTATTTAGACCATCGATGTTATGGAAAAACACAAAATGGAATGTAATCAGACACTCTGATAGTTGGGCTTTTTGTGCAAACTACTTACTTATGTACTTCTTCCTGGGGATGGAAAAATAGGGAAATTACTATAATTGTATTCCCATATGCAATGAGCTGCGGAGCTGAAGAGCTAGCTCCGCTCCAGAGTGCTCATTGCATATGCCAATCGACTGACTGTCACACATGGATGCCTGGACGTGCACGGCTACATATTTGCCGGCAATGCAGCAATTCAGGGCGGACCTTATCTGTTTGCGGAAAAGTACTCACTCAAGGACCAGAAAAATCTCTACTTCATTTCTAGATAGAGTTAGCTTTTAAATCCTTTCTCTACTTTTCCTTCAAGACTCATTTTATACTCAATGCGTTTGCATAAGTTGTTAAGCTTACAAAACAATGTAGAATGTTAAATATTCCTCTAGCCTCTAATTATATTTATCGCTCTCTGTAAAATTGAAGCTGAGATCTTTTCGTAATTGTGGAAGAGGTTCACCCTAATCCACATAAGCTCGTAGAGGCGCACTTATATGCGCTTTGGGGAATAGAGGGAGCAGCCCTGCGCCGTTCCGCTTAATAGTGTTAGCATTGTGAATGAAAACGTGCCAATGTGTGGAAGTAATTTGTATTTTCATTAGGTGGGCAACATTCAAACTCTCAGTGTGCTTTCCTCCGCTGTTTAGTAACAACAACAACAGGAAGAACCTGGCTAAAGCCAGACTCTGTGGATGCTCTCGTGTGGCCAAAGGATGCCTCTCCCCATGCGCTCTCATAGTATATTCATATGTCCCTGGCAACAGCTTTGGTTAAGTGCCCGGCCAGCTCCTGACGGGATTCGGGCTGCGATTAAAGTCCTTGGTGCAGCCAAGACAAGCGCCAATTACACACACAGCTACCGCACTCAGACAAGGGGACTCGATCCGAACACTGTTGAGATCTGGAGATCCAAAAGCTGCTGACGATGTACCTCTACCCCAAGCCTTCCTTCTGCCACCTTAACTCATTTCCCTTCGAACCGGCTGGCTCCCATCCCAGGATAACGTAACCCTGAAAACCTAAAACTCAGGCGGATATGAATTGTGAACGCGGAAAATGAACAGAAATTAAGTGACTTCCGCCGTGGCAATGTCTCGCCGTCTGGTCATGCGAAAATGTTATTTGAAATGACGTCGTTGGAGTCGGGAGTCGGGAGAGTGGAGTCGGAGTCCACGGGGATACGGGAATACGGTTGTACATAGGAAGCCTCGTCATCAATCAGTAGAACGGAATAAATTTACGATTTGGCAATTACTTTTATATTTATTTCTTGTTGGCCTGCTGACATGTGTGTGTTTTTAGGAAAATATCTGTATTTTCAAACTGATAGAGTATATAGCCATTTGCCTATACTGTTTATACTGTTTAGGATAGGCCAATATATTAACCATTCTCTACTTTATTTGTAAACTAAGAGATATATATTATTTGTTATTTATTTAGTTAGTTAGATTACTTCTTTGTGGCAAGGGTATCTAAAGGTTCGATCAGGACCCGGCTTATTCACTTAATATTGCTTCCTGCTTTATATTCAACACCGAAATTGTCTGCGCAATAGTAGTGGCGCTTGCGATGTAGGGAAACCATAGGATATAGAATGGTGACTGGCGGTGATTGCACACCTTTAACACTCACAGCTCGTGACAAATTGAAACTGAAAAGGCATCACAAGTTCAAAATCATAACTGTCTAGGCGAAGCTGAAGGTTGTGTGTGTGTTGCTAGACGGTGTATGGTGTGTGTGGTGTGTGCGGTGTGCTTGCTGGCTGGTTATGAGTTATGAAAATCTACAAATAATGCAAGGAAGAATGTGCATGAATATGAATATAAATTGAATTTACTGCCATAGTAAAGAGTAAATCATATTTATATTTATTTGACCATGAATAAGGGTGTGTAAAAGTGAAGGTACATAGGAGTATATGATGTGCTGATGTCCTTCAAAGACACCATCAATAAAGTTTATGCTAGTCTCTTATTTTTATACAAAACGACATTTGCTTTTTCTATTTTTGTTACTTAATACTTGGAATCAAAGTTGTTTTCAAGACAAATTAGATACAAGTTTTCAATCATTTATATCTTGTGAAGATGTTGTAGAGTTTTTATTACATATTATATTATATTATATGGTATATTTAGATTTTAAATTCTATTTTTTCTCAAAGCTGAACTCAGTAAACAATTCTGTATTTTTATGAAACGCCATCAAGTTCGATGTAGGGTACACTTGACGCCGACAAGCTTTCAACTCCGAATATCCCCCATATCCTTTTAGCTGTTTTATTTATTTACCTTTCGGTACGTGTGTACACATGTGTGCGTACAGTTTTCAGTTTTCGATACGCCACAGATAGAAAGGAAAAGTTAAAAATGTTCGTTCGCCATAGATTAGGCCATTTCCTCTGCCCAATGTGGGGGGATGTATGTTAGTATCTACATTTGACATGCTTTTATCTGTTTAGCGTGTTTATTTGCACAGGAAACTCATTACGCAAATCTCCCCCAAAGCTATACGTAAATCCTTTTAGGGTCTCCAATAATGCTGCTGCTGCATGCCTCAGCCTCAGCTCCCTTCGAGCGAGAGAGCGGGGGCAACTAGGACTGCCCGCATTTTGTATTATGTTATATCTCTTCTTTTTTTTTTGTTGTGTTGGGAGAAAAGGTTTTATGCTTTAATCGAGATTGGAGCTATACCTGAGTGCTCCTTATTCTATCCTTGTTTTATCCTTCATGGATTGATTGACCGAATCGTACAGTTTGTATTTAAATGTAGCTACTACGGCTTCCTGCCTGGGCCTGGGCCTGGGAATAACAAAAGCAAATAATAAAAAAGAATAATTTTCAATTTCATTTGCCACCTGCGTCACGGACGACGCGACTACTCTTTTTCCTGATGGGTAAAGTTAGGGAAAATGCGAAAAGCGGAAAGGGTATGCTGCACAGCATGGTGATTTTCTAAAGAACTGCAATCGGTGATGAGCTAAATAATATTATTTGTAATATTAATTAGAGAAATAGCAAAGGGCGAGCAAGTTCGGACAAGACAAAACTTCCTTTGACAGCTGTGCTGCCCACTTGCTGCGATTGCCCATCGCTTAAGGTTGCCACCTAGTCAAATATCTCCAAGGAAGCTGAGTGCCACAATATCTAAAATAGAATGCCTTTGGAAGGGCATTCAAGGTGCGTCAAGAACACCGCCTTGTGCCCCGTCACAGTGGTAAGTGCAACTGCAATACATATAGAATGTTCGTATGTATTTTGCAACTTTAATTTCAAGTGCAAGTCTAAGTTACTCAAATGGCAACAACAATGGCCAACTTTTTTCGTACATTAAGCCGACAGAGTGCGGCGGCTTTGATGATAAAACTGAAACCTTTTTTATACTGAGTACTTGCAGGGCTATGATGGCTAAATGGGAATTGTGAAACAACTGCGAATAAGGCTTAAAAATCAATATTCCAATATTCATTTAAGGACAACTACCCCTCTTCAAGCGCTAATTAAAATGGACTTAGGCGCGGTTCCTTTTCCACAATCATATATGTATCTTACAAGTACGAGGTATTCCCCGGGCGGTACTCCTTAGGGTAAGCTTATAGTAAGAGTCGTAACGGCACAGTCGGTTCCAGTTATATGCCACCGTGTTCGGTGTCGGAGCAAAACAGTAAATAATAAACAGAACGCAGAACGGGGCCCTCGGTCCTGTTTCCTTTTTTTTTTTTTCTGCCTTTTATTTATGTCGACATCTATGGGAGCTCACTCCTTTACCCAACACCTCCGCAGCCAGGTGCCGCTATCGAAAACAAAACGCAACAAGACCAGGCAAAAAATGTCTCACAACTTTTAATTAGTTTTTGCTTAAAAGTGACGCACGGAGCACGCTCGCGTTTGTGGTATAAGGCTCAAGTGCCAGCCAGCCAGTCAGCCAGGTGGAGGTGGAGCCTGGAGAAGCAGCAAATCCGGGACTTGGATTGCAGTGAATATCCGGAATCCTGGCCGGGAGGCGAGTACCCATATAGGCTGGCTAGATAATCGGACCCAAAAAGGCGGCAGGTAAGCCGGTTAACTCGAATCGAAATCGAAACACTCAGCGGAGGGAGGATCTCAAGCTTAAATTCTGCAATTCTGTGTTTTGCCTTTAAACTAGGGGGGGTGGATACAGACCTGGACCAAATTAATTGCATTTCATGATGTCGGGACACCTTTTGGGCCACGCACAACAAAAGTCTTTGACTTTCAACCGCTCCAACTTGAACTGAATTCCAAGCGAAGGTGGAAGGTGGCGTTGGTGGGAAATGTTAATTACTTTTAATGCTATGACGGAATGTCAGCAGGTCGCTGACTGTCCTTCCCTTCCTACCGTTCTTACCCGTCCTTATTAAAACATTTTGGCTAACTAAAGTAAGAGATAATGTCCCGGACAGAGAGAACACAGATTCGCAGATTAATAATTCTGGGAGATGCACAAAAAAACAGGGTCAGCGGGAAAATAAGGAAAGCGGAACCACTGTGCAAACACCTGGCCGGGAATGCCAACTACCTGGTGTTGGCAAAAATTTTGATATCATTACGGAGTCGCTGAGCTGGGAGTGGAGTTAATTTAAAATTTGCAAGCTGCTTTGTTTTTCGGGAAAGTTGTATTAATATTTGGCTCATTTTATGGTGAGTTGTGGCGATGTTGCCATAGTTTCATGACAGCCTGGCAGTGTCCTTTAAATATGGGAACTTCAGCTGGGAACTGCTCCCATCAATATTCAAGTGAATAACAGAACTAAAACGGTCAAAGCCTGGGCATTGTGTGCGCTCAAATTGAAATGAACAAACCACAGCAAAGGTCCGGAGAAACTTCCTCATCCACCTTATCGCCTCCATGGCGCTATGCAGTTGTGGCTTTAGCCAAATCGGAGGAACGGAGTCGGAGTCAGGGTACTTTGTCGCTTCTTAGCAGTCTTAGGCTTCGCTCCTTTAATGTTTTGGCGGTTTTTCCAACGCTCTAAACTTGGCAAAGTGCAGGAGCGGACACAACAAAAGGGACACAGGTCCTGACCCTAGAGGAATGGGGTCTTTGATTTGGTCATCTTTCCGCGTTGCTGGGTTAGCTCAAGGATAAAGGGTGTTTGTGTTCAGTTCACTGCTCCTGTCCTTATCGCCATTTTTGTATTTTTGTATATTATTTAAATTAGAAAGTTTTTGTATTTTAAATTGGCAATAAAACTCCTTACGAGCATCCTTCAATTTATATGCAACCTTTCGGTATTTGTTTTATTTATGATTAAGCGTCTTTACTGCTCCTCGCAAAAAGGACGACCACGACGACGACGACTGTTAAAATGCGTCAAGGCTTTACGTCTGGTTACTATGCGAATCCTGTTGCTGCAAGGACCAAGACAGATAGAGAGAAAGGAGAAACAGGAGAGAGAGAGAGACTGTTGCGCTGTAAATAAACAAATATGAAATTTCAAGTTTCACCGCTGCCTTGGTTCCCGTTCTTCATTTTTTGTTTTTATTGAATGGAACTTGCATAATAAACTATGGCAAGTTGTATAGAATTTATTGTCCGTCTAGGAGTTTTTGCGGCTCTTCTTTGTACCCAGGATTCAGCAGAGAAGTCATATTTCTGCTCCCCTTACTACCGTCTCCTTGAGCCTCGATAGACGGAATGGAGTGTCACTTGATTTGTGGGTCCTACGCGTGATGAGTATGTTTTGTTTTTGGGGAACCGGAAACAAAGGTCAAGTGGTTACACAGTTTATATTTAATTTGGGCAATCAGATGTTGGATAAATAAAATATAAATTAGGGGGAAATTAAACAGTGCTAAATCCTTTTATTTATTTATAACAATGGGAAGGATCTGTAAGCAGATGGACTGTCCACCTGTTTCGATCGGCTATCGTATAAGGTTGCCACCTAGTCGAACTATTGCGTTTGCTAGAGACAGCTTGTTTCTGATTACAAATGTTGAACAGATTTTATTGTTAAGACCCATTGAAAATAAGAGATAACTATAATTTAAATATGATTCTTCAAGCTTCAACTAAAGGAATATGATGGAAGGATACCTGCATCCTGTTATCCTGTCTCGTTTTCAATGCAACCGTTGTGAAACGATTGGCAACCGGAAAGGGAAAATCTGGCCAGCGACAATGGCGAAGAAAGACTTGCTGTGTTCATAGACGACCACCATGTTATTGTCACACTCCACTAAGCCGAAATCAATACGCTTAAATCGCATAATGTACGAGCATTTGAATATAATTTTGGTCTAACAACGAAAGCGGATTTCTGGGGGTCGGAGGGCGAAAAGAAAATGAAAAGCGAGCGAGCGAACGAGCGAACGAGCGAACGAGCGCCCGGGGCCATTGTTTGGTTCACCGACAACTTTACACTCTCCCCCACATCCAGGCCAAGTCAGAGTCTCCCAGTCCCACTCCCACTCCCTGTGCCACACCAAGACTCCGAAGCAGAGGCGTGGAGTAGCCCAGGGCAGGCCTGCCGCCGCCTCAAAGCAGTGTAATGTAAATGAACTGCTGTCACTGGCCCCTAAAGTTCCTGACAGGTGAGAACACTGCAGAAGCGTGAGCGTGCGCCAGAAGTCAAATAATAAATAGTATTGGGCGGGGGTGTGAAAATCGTTCCTGCTGAGACAACAGCCTGCGTCGGTGTCGGGAACTGAAGCCGCCGAATGTCAGCAGTCCCTCTCGCATTATTAAGATTGTTAAAAGCCAAGATATTGATTTATGCAGATAAGCGCTATTATGCCAAAGTGCCAGTGAGCTAACCCTCCCCCAACTGGCAGAGCCACCGCCCCCAGCATCGACCCTGACTGACTTACTGACTAACTGACTGACTGACTGACTGACTGCCTAATGGTGCCTGTTAGGCATGTTTGTCGGGCTCCAGCTCCAGCTCCTGCTCCAGCTCCTGCTCCTCCTTCTCCTCCTGGTCTGCCCCTTGTTACGAGTGTGTCTTTACATCCTTGCCTCTCATCCAGACACTGATGAGCCGCAGGCAGGAGACCGATACGGAGTACCGAGCCAGAGAAGGAAGGAATGCATACACATTCCAGAGCCCGAGTCAGAGCCCGAGTCCAATCTGCTCAATCACTTAATGTCGCGTAGGTTCCCGGGCATGTTTGAGGAATCGATGTCGTCCGCAACATTTAAATTTCAATTATTTCCTCTGTGACAACCCTAAGCCTAATTCACTGTGGCACCTTAACGAATACAGATACAGATACAACCTCCGAACGAAGGCGATGTCGAAGGCGAACAGCCCTGAAAACAGCCCTTGTTTTTTGTGCGATAAATCAAAACAAATCCCTTTTCTTGAATTTCAATGTTGCACAGCAAACAACTTACAGATTTACGTATGTACATATATATAGATATATATATTTGTATGCTACTTGTGCACACATGCCCCATAGCTACATATACGTTCTCTCTCCTCCATGTAAACTAGCCTAAATGTATAGATTTTTATAGCTTCAGTCGTGATGCGTCAATAATTGGCAGGGCTCTCTCTGGCTGCTTATTCTCTTTCCTTTAGATAGAAAAAAAATATATATTTTAATGCAATATAGCTTGTAGCTTGGTGTGTGCGGGGTTCTTCAGATATATAGCAGAGTCTTCGACAACGTCTCCTGTCAATGTCTGGCACTGTCTGCCTTCATGGCAATGTAAAGTAATTATTATCGACTTGATCCATTTAGCATTGGTGCCACAAAGGACATGAGTGAAAGCCACTTATAACTGTAACAGTAATTTCATCCGAATTTCATCGGAATTCCGAACTAGGTGGCAACTCTAAGCTGTAGGCGATCGCAACAAGTGGGCAGCCCAGCTGTCAGATAGGGAGAGTGAGAGTACTCTTTCTCGTTATCTCTGTTATTTTGACATTCTTGTACGAGCTGTGGAGTGTGACACCTGTGGCATTATCCTTCGGGCTTCAATTCACTCGAATCGAAATAAATACAAAAAGCCAACAAAGATTACGCCATATAGCATGTTCTGTACTGTGCCAGAGCTAATGCCTAGTTAGCCAAAGTGTTCAGGCGAGGCGTCAAATGGAAATTTGGGAAATGCGCGGAAAATATTCCTCGTAAATGCCAGACAAACAACCCTCGGGGGAGGGTCGGGTCCGGGTTGGGTTTTTGGTTTCGGTTCGCTGGCTAAACGGTTATTTTCTTCTTATTTTTTTCAGCGCGAAAAATGTCTGCTTTAGCTTGCCTTATTTTGTTTTTTATTTGATGAAAAAGTGCAGCTTTTTAAGCTTTTATAAAATCAAAATACAACATTATGTTCTATTTTTAGAACCTGTTTATCCTTATCCCCCGCTACATAGGCCATGAATACCTTTAAACATAAACGAGTTTGAAGGCGGACTTTGTAAAGGGGGAAACTTTATTTTTATTTTTTGATTTCCGGTTATGGTGGAAGGAACAGGAAAAGGAAAGCTACAAAAAAAAAAGGGATATGGGTAAAAAGGTGAGCTATTAATTAGTGCCATTCAGCCAGTCATAGAATAAATATAAGCTCGTAGATAATGAATCAATCAATGGAGCCAGCACTGAATGTGATGGCTTAATAAAAGCACCTAAAACCCCAAAAGGTTGCTATGCAAATTGGGGTAAATGAATGAATCTTTGACTTGAAGTTGAAATCACAGACTGTGCCTCCATCCCCCATTTGCATAATTTCCATTCTTTTTTTTTATGACTTTGAAAGCAGTTTAGCCTCCAAGGCGATCCTTAGCTCCTGAGCTTCCAGCTCAGAGTCTGATCAGTCGGAGGTTGTCAGGTAATACTATGTACATATCGAGGAGGAGCTAGAGGAGCAGCTAGAGGAGAAGCCATAAACTGCCACCATGTCATGAAGCTCAGCGCGAGAACAATAACAGCTTCTCCCTTGCTTCCTCGTCCTTGTCCCTGACTCCTGCCCGGGCAGTGCAATGCCAAATGAATAAATCCATTTAAATTGCAACATCCATGACTTGCGGGGCTATTCGTCCCGAGTGCTCCCCGCGACGGCTGTGTGATGAAGACGATGGAGACGAAGGCGGCTAAGGTGAAGGCGATGGCGGCGCCAGCCTGGTAAAGGGCCAGCGGAAAACGCAATGAAAACGCATTTCGTATACATTTTCTCTGCATTTATTTCCCTTCTTCTACTTGTTGTTTTTTTTGTATCAGCCAGGACTCTGCCAGTCTGCCACAGCCACAGCAATCACCATCGCCATCTCCACATCTTGCACAATCCGCAATCCGCCGCCGCCGCCGCCTCCTTGCGCTAACAAGCGCAAAGTTAAAAGGACAGTCTAAGGCAGTACATGTTTGTATATATAAATACTATAGCTATATATATATCTATATAAATGGGTAGAGGTGGCTACATATAGTAAGTATGTATCCCTGGCCGGCAGACAGGCCCAGGCCCAGGATAAAAAAAAAAGTCAGCTACAAGCGAAAAAGAATGCTAAATCATGGATGAAGTGGATTCCGGGCACAGCTTGCTCGTCGTCCGCGTCGGCGTCCTCGCCCGCCGTATAATTGCATCGAACGCAGGCGAAGCTCCTCTAATTTGGTACCCCAGAGCCAGGACGAAAGCAGCAGGAGGTCAGTGTCAGAGTCAGTGGCGGAGAGCGAGACCCAAACTCAGACTCGGACTCAGACTCGGACACGGACTCAGACCGGAGCGGGAGACCCAGCGACCAGAACCTAGTCCCAGGCAGCGTCACATGGTGCGAATGATCGTTGCCATATTGTGCAAATGGCCAGGACCGGGAGCCAGGGACCAGAAACAGAGCCAGAACCATGGACCATGGTACCAGGGACGCAATCTGACGCTGCCGTCGGCGCTTGTCCGTCCTTCGGCCTTCCTGACCCGTTGCGGCGCTAAAAGGAAATTGTGATTGCTGCATAAAATGCTTTTAGAATGGTTGCCAATCGATTTTGGCACGGATTGGCAACAGCAACAGCAACAGGAAGGGGCACAGGAACAGGAACAGGAATAGCAGTGGAGGCAGGCAGCAGCGGCAGCCGCAGGAGGCTGGTGTATGGAGTATGATGTCCTGGGGTCAGGACGACGCCGATAAGCGGCTGACGTCGCATCGCATGGAATGTGCGATTTAAAATTGATTGTGAAACATTTGTACAGAATTGGAGTTTCGTATTTTCGCTCTGCTCGGCTCTTTGTTCGACTTTGTCGTCATGCAAAAACAAGAGCAGCAAGTCAGGCGGAGAGTGGGTCCCGGGAAAGGGGCAACAAAAATGAAACCGAAATTGTGCGGCTTGCTCCGACACACAAAATGCCATCACCAGCAGCTGGGCAGGAGCAGGAGTAGGAGGAGGAGCAGGATCAGGCCACCCCCATGGCCAGATGACAGAGTCACAAAGAGCAACAACATGTTGCCATTGGCATGAATTGGCCAAACAAATTATGTGTAACATTAGAGCTTGCGCCAGTTCGCGGTTAGGATAACAAACAGGGCTCCCACCCCTTTACGATACGATCGAGTTCCCTGTGATCTAGTCAGGGATCAGTTACCAGGATATATAACATCCCCAGCCTGGACTCAGGCTGGAGAGTGTGGGACAGGACATGGACAGGCTGCTGCCAATGGCCGGCAGACCCATAAGTGTTCCGATTTAATGGCCTCGCCTCTCTAACGGTTTTTCATTGTGGCATTTAGCAGCAGGGCCTAGCAACAGGAGCTGGCAGGCTGGAGCTACCCAGGACGACAGTTCGTGCCGAAGCACGGTTATCCTTTCCCAAAGGGTTTTCCCCAAATTCTTGTTTACCCTCGACGAGAGCTTAGTAGGGGACTCGAGCGGCTCTCTGGAAAGGGTAGCCGGGAGGACACTGAATTAAGTCACGTGCTGACATTTAAGTCCGAACGTGCAACACGAAACGTTTTCAGTTTTTTTTTTTTTTTTTGTTTTACAGTAACAGGGAACACAGGACACTGGAGAGGCCGCACAGCGATTAAGTGGTGTCTCACTTGGGCAGCCAATCTGTGGACACACCGGGCATAACTCGAGGGACACTCCTCTGACTGTGACTGTGACTGTGACTGTGACTGTGTCCGAGTGCGATGTGTCGCTGCTATATAATGGCTTTATTTACTTGAGCCCGGGCAAGTGGCAATTGATGGGTTTTCACTGGGTTTTCATTGGGGTCTGGAGCCGTAATTAGGCGGGTAAAGGGGTTTATTTTGAAGTTAAAAATATGCAATTTGTATAATTAAACAGATATAGTCTGGCAAAAGCTATAACACAAGTTAGGTATGATTTAATGTTGACTTATAAGGAAGAGTAAGTTACACATGATAAGTTATTTATATTCTATGTTAAGATAGGTTCGATTAGGTTATGTTTAGTTTAGGTTTAGGTTAGGCTAAGACGCTTAGATCTATGTAGGTTTCTTTATGAACAGGTCTGAGCAGGAGCAGAGAAGGTGGAACATGTACAGTCTCTGTAGAGACAAGCAGGTGCCGCATTCGGTGAGGTTTGGTCTAAGTAGAGCGGGGCTATTCTTCGACTCTATCTATACACAGTAATAAACCCCCTTTTTTATTTGTTTATGCATTTTGCAGCTTATGACTAAAAAAGTAAACCCTAAACTGGCAGTGTATTCAATCCAATGAAGCATCACAACTTGGACATGAATGCTGGAGTCAGTACTATTGATACCATTGTGTATTTGTGACCGTCGAAATAATGTGATACGCGAACGAGCGCCGAGAACTTGAATGGGTGACGAAAAGCCATGGAGCAACTGAAAGCAACTGGGGCAGGATGAGGAGGAGCCCGCAGTAAGTATTCTGACACAATAACAAGGCAGAGGCGGAGCTGGAGCTGGAGCAGGAGAAGGAGAAGGAGCTGGAGAAGGAGAAGGAGTCGTCGGGGCAGGGCAACAAAGATTGTGTTTTGGCTTAGCTCCGACCACGGTCCATAAACTTGTTGAAAGCTTCGGCTGTGTGTTGGCCTTGTGTGTGTGTGCTCTCGTATACAAATGGTGTGGCATAACTAGCGGGGCTGCAGATAAAAATAACAATTGAAATAAATGAGCAAGGACCAAGGGGGTTGGGCAGGAGGACTTAATGCAGGGCAGGACTTGGCAGCAGTAGGAGCTGTAGCTGGGAGCTGGCAAGTGACAAGGACTGGAGGGGCTTCCATTTTATTTGCATACTTTTAGGCGGCCGGCGGATTGAAGACAATTTGTGGTCAAATTGTGTTTGACTTTTCCTTTATGCCCTTGCAGAGACCGGAGGAGTCGCGCTCCAACCGCTGATTACACTGCTCTTTCATCTCCAGCCTCCCATCCATCCATCCATCCCAGCACACACATAGAAGGCCCAACCAGGCTGTGTGGAATCTGTCGGACTTCCGCTACCATAAACATGCATGGAAGAGGCTGCCTCGGATTAGGGTTGATTGCAGAGTTCATCGCTTCTCGGGTCGGGTCGGGGTTGGGTCGTGCCGGGTCGGGTCGGGTTGGGTTTGGCTTTGGGTTGGGTTTGGGTTGGGGTCTTGTCTACTTCTTTCGCAGTGCACCGGATCCGCACACAGTTCTCATATTTTTCTTAATTAATCTTCTTTTCTTTCGCGTCGATGATGGCTGGGCTGAAGCTGGAGCTGGAGCTGGGAGCTGGTAGCTGGAGTGGTTTTTGTGCGAACGTTTCGTAAAAACTTGAGCGAAAGTGGCGAGGCGAAGGACGAAGGACTCAGGACTCTACAGCGGAGTAAATTAGCTAAAAATGTTACTTAGCTCGGGTTTGCGAACGAAGCAAAGATGAAGATGAATGCTTTCTGGCGACGAGCGGGCGGCGTCAATGGCGGCGGATAAGCGTGGCGCTAAAAAGGACAGCCTTAGACCAAAGTAAAGGCTCGCCACTGGCTTCAGTCCGGCACCTGCAGGACTCAGTCCACTCAGTCCGTTTAAGTTCCGCCAGCTGGGGGAAGCCTTCGTCGTCCTTCGCCATCGCATCAGGTGGGAAGTGCTAAAGTTTGTGGCAGGCCAGGGAGGGATTCCGCCACTGCCACTGCCGCTGCCGCTGCTGTAGTAATGAAGATAACATTTCCTGTTGTCAGCATTTGCAAAGTTGAACAAAGCCAGCAGCGGCAGCGAGTCCCACCCGAGCTCTATGCCGTTCGGTGTCCGAAATGTGCACAAAACCTATTCCTCATTTTCGAAACTTTGCCAGAGAAATCAAAATGGACGAAACGGAAGGGACCGAGGACATCGCAAGGCTAGGTAAAGAAGTCGACTGAAATAATACACAATTTGAGGGTTTCAAATAAGGAATACTAGGATGTTCTGGAAATCACAAGGAATTTTTTTAAAGCCCCCTAAAAATATGTCTAAAAGTAAGCAATCAAATTGGGTACTTTATGTACATTTTGTAGCTTAATTTTGGGCATCCATTTAGGGGTTTTAAGAACCCCCATGATAAGAAAATATAAAGTTCAAGCAGTCGAGTACTTATCGGTATTTTCTATCGGTCTATCGGTTGGCCCTATTTTAAAAACGTTCACCTCTAGCCCAACTTAGGGCAGCTGCATAGTTATGAAAGTTGAGAGGTAAAAAATATATAAATAAAACAAAAATAAGTTAAATATTATATATGTGAGCAATAATATTAAATATAAAATATATAAATTACCAAATCAACTAACTTCTTTAACTTATTATTAAGCTAAATACATTAAGATACTCATATGATTAAATTGTAGAATTAGGTGAAGCCTAGTTCTTATTTTAACATCTAGTGTAGATGTGCTTGAATAACCCTCAGTTCGGTCTCCTTAAATGCTTAAAAAATAAGCCAGAATTTAGATTCCAGGTCGTATATCTTCATTAGTCGCTGGTAAACTCCCGGCAATTAACCTTGCTCGCTTTCGGGCACATATTAACCAAACAATTGCAGTCTGTGTGATTGTCCAGCGGGGAAAACCCAGCCAGCAAGTCAACCGGAGTCGCGTAAATTGTTAACGCCAACTCCACGGACATACGTATAGTACATATAGTATACCTCGCTGGCGGTCAAGAGGGGGTTTTAAGGGAGCGAAGTAAATTATTTATCACGATGAACAGTCGTCGTCAGCACAACAGGTTCCGCCGCCTCGGTCCGAGTCCGAGGAATTTCTTTGTTTTGACTGCAGTGCAGTTTACCAGCTAGCTAGTTTGGGGGTTTTTCCCCCTTATTTATTTTTTGTTTTAATTTGTTCCCTTTGCCTGTTGCTCTCTCGGGTTCTCCCTGGCCACCCTCCCAATGTGACGCCTGGCTGCTTACAGCAAAGTCATTTACACTGCAATTAATCATGATTACGCGAGTGTGCTTGGGTACTTGGCTTGAGGATGACCACTTCCACGGGGCAGCCTGCACAATGCAGGGTATTCACGAGGTCAGCTTGCTGCTGCCTCCCTTTAGTCGCCGTCGCTTCCTGCAGTTCACTGATTCACTTAGCCACTCTCCTGCACTTTAACTGGCTTTCCCGCTTAGCCCCGTCAGGATAATGTCTGGCATTCTTTTTTTTATTAAATATTTCGCTTTGAATACAGATTACTTAAGAGGCAGTAGTCTCCTGATCACCGTGGAGCTCCATACTCCATGTTCAGGCGGGCGATCTCTGGCATATAGCCTACATTTGAGCGCGGGGCAGGTGGAATATATAATGTGAAAATCATTTATCACCTCTGGCCGAGACCCAGATGTGGGACACAGGAAGAGGTCTCTGGGTTTTCTTGGGGGCCCTGGGTCTGGGTCTGCTTGGATGGCCGGGCACATATAAATTATATCAAGCCCAATGAATCATGCAATAATAGATAAATAAATAAATCAGAATCTTGTCCTCGAAACAGCTGCCGGCTGGCTCTCGTACACCAGGCACGTATGTGCGCACACCCCACACACCCCACACACCCCACACACCCCACACACCCCACACACACACACACCATGTACTATATATGCCTGTGCTTATGTGACACTTGAAGCACAGTCTGTTCGTGTATGTGTTGCGAGGCCCCAGCAGGGCCTAATTAGATTACATGCAAATTAAATGCAGCAAAGAGCAGCAGGTACATACGATTTACATGGAGCAGGATACCGGCAGGATATAGGGGAGGATAGTGGGAGGTCCTGGGAGATATATACGCCCTTCCACCTGCTGCTCTTTGGCCTCTGATTATTGTTTATTTACCTTATTGCCTTGTGGAACAGCTTGGCTGGCTTGAGCTGCTTCAAGGTGCTTCAAGGAGGAATCGATCTTCTTCACACTTCACTTGAAAAAAAAATATGGAAAAAAAAAGGAACAACTTGCAAATAAGTGGGGATTAGCTGCAGGTTAAGCTCTGATAGATAGATAGTACGCCGCCTATAGTTCCTGGGCGGTGCAAGGCACACAGTACAGTTCCAGCAGGACACTAGACTGCCTTGGGACGCGGCAGTTGCACGACTGAACCTTGGCACGTTGCAACGTAGACAACGCAGACTCGTCGTCGTCGCTGCCCGACTCGCGAGGCTGGGATGCTGCGATGCTGGAGCCAACTCCGGCTCCGACTCCGCCAGGCAATGGGCCTGCAAATCGCGCAACAGGCAACAGGCAACGGGCAACAGGCAGCCGAGGATGCAGCAGCAGCAGCAGCAGCAGCAGCAGCGCTGCTAGTGTCGCAGCTGCAGGACCTGCTCCTCCTGCTCCTTGTCTGCCTCTGTGCTGGTATGTCGTATAGCAGGGGCTGCTGTATGTGTGCGTGTGCTGGCTGGGTGTGTGTGAATAAAAACAAAGGCAAAAGTGAGAAAAAGTTGCGCAAAAAAATACGAAGACACGACGACACACCCAAGAAGGATATAAACAAAGATCTGGCTACGGAGAAAATGGCGGAAAATGGATGCCAGAACTGAGCAGTTGAGCAATTAATGCGGCAGATAGATATACATATATAATATATATATAGAATTATATATGTATGTTGGGAAGATAACCTGGTGGAAAATCAGAAATCCGCTTTAATTTCAGGCTCAGGCCTTGTCACCATCAGAGGGGGCAGGCGAACAGTCCTGCAGTCTGCGGTGGCGGTGACACGGTGAGGGTTCCAAGTGCAGGTGCAGGTGCAGGTGCAGGCGCAGGTGTTGGTCCTAGGGAGGTGGTGGTGTTGGTGTGGTCAGTGTCAGCCTGTTGCTGTGCGTTCTATCAACTGCAGGAGTCGTGTGTGCAACAGGCAGGAGCCTGCAGCACTACGCACACACATGCGCAGGCATTCCACCCACACACTCGACACATCCGGTTCCGCAACAGGCGGAATTCCTTGATGGAGGCAGGCGGGCATCATCGTCCTTCCTAATGCAAATGAAAGGATGCACACAGTGCACACATCCAGCCAGGAGGTGCCTCAGCCACCTGAGCTACCCGGGGATAATCCGCCTACAGTCGTCGTCGTCGTCGTCGTCCTCTGTCCTATTTACTTTCTGCCGAGGTGGACGCCGAGCTCAGGCTGCCTCCTCTCCTATTACTGGGATCTGGGCAGCCATTCGCAACCAGATTGGCGCCACAGGGCGCTGTCTCCGTCGCCGCCAGTGGAGTCTCGTCCTCCGCCAGCGGAGTTTGCACAACTTTGGCCAGCGGAGCATAGCGCTGTGACAAACTGATTATTGCCTCCGAGCTGGAGCTGGAGCTGGAGCCTGAGCCGGAGCTGGAGCTGGAGCTGGAGCCTGAGCCGGAGCTGGAGCTGGGAGCTGGGAGCTGGGAGTGCAGCCTGTTGCTATCCGGCAGCACGAGCTCACGCACACCAGTGCTGGGCTGCTCACCCACACAGAGGCAGGCCACGCACACCAGCTAGCCGGCTCACGCATACAGGCGCAGGACCTAAGCTCTCAACTGTTGCTCCTCCGCTCTCTAGCAACAGGTACTAGAACCTACCTCGGCTCCTATATGGGGTGTCCCGTGGTCATGCGCAGAGGAGGCTGCTGCTCTCGGATGGCTTAGGAGCACCTCCGTTCCGTCGCAGCTGCACGAGAACTGGCTGCAGTCCTTGTCGCACCTATCAGGATCCGCTGCTGCTGTTGGAGGGGAGCTGGGGAGGAGCATGGGCGTGGAGCGCCCCCCGTCCATATGTGTGCTGCAGGATGAGCCCCTGAGCGGTGCGCCTCTGCCGGGAGGAGGAGGAGGTCGGGGGCCATGCGAATGCCATTACCGTAGTTTTATGATGTGCGGTCGTGCGAATGAATGCCTGCCCCCGCAGCCTCCGTGCTGCACCTACTTACGCCAGCGGAGATTGCACTCTTAAATGCCACATTTGTCGCTGGCCAAGCCGTTAATTGGCCCGCTTAATTGCTCAGTGTAGGCCTCATTGCCCAATCTACGCGTTAAGTATTCAATGGCGCCCAGATTAGGCACGGGATTATCTTCAAAGTTTGAGTGAATTGATAAGTACTTAACTTTACTGTAATTATTATAATTTCTAATCAGTATAATTAGTATAATTATTATTATTTCTTAACATATGAATGTGTGATTATTGTTATCATTAATTTTGATGTTTTCAGAGAATATGTATTTTAATTTGGAAAACTTTTGTTGGCTTTGACGTGTTCCCATCTCGTTGTTTTTGCTCTCGTTCTCGTCATCTTTACCTTTCGTTTTTATTTGGCTTCTTTACTTGTCATCCTTACTCGATGTCGTTACTCCTTTATTCGGTTTTATTCGTCGTCTTTATTTGTCATCTTTAGTTCTCGTTTTTAATCCAAGTCTTTACTCGTTGTCAGTACTCGTCGGTATTACTCGTTGTTATTACTTGTCGTCATTACTCGTCGTCCCTACTCGGTGTCTTTAATCCCTTTGACTCGATTTCTTTACTCCTCGGTTTTACTCTCCGTCATTACTTATCTTCTTTATTCTTTGACTTTACTCGTTGTTCGTGATTCTCGTTGTTATTCGTCGGTTTAAATCCTTGTCTTTATTTGTCAACTTTACTTATCGTATTTAATTGTCGTATTACTCATCATTGTTAGTCGTCGTCCTTACTTCTCGTTTTTAATCACCGACTTGACTTTAATTCTTTATTCGTTACCTTAAGTCGACGTCTTTACTCGTCCTTTTGAATTCTTGCCTTTAGTTGTCGTCATTACTCGCTGTCCTTACTTCTTTATTGTATTTGTCGTTTTAAATTTTCATCTTTATTCGTCATATTTTCTAATCGTTATTAGTAAATAATTTTTTACGGATATGTATCTTAGAGGGTTTGTAAATTATTAATTAGTTTATAAGTGAATCAATGTTGAATATCCCTAATCTTACTTAAACTTTATTTTAGATTTAAATACTCTTTTAAATTGTCGATAAACCTGAATGAACAAAAAGATTACCCTTAACAAGAATTACAAAATAATAGGAAATAGTAAAGTCTGCGTTGTTTTTTTTTTTTAACATACACTATAAGCTAACCTTTTTAATTCCCTGTTTTGGGAATGTTGAGATAAAACCTGCATTTTGTTGGGCTCATCGTGTGGTTGGGGTTGGGTCCTGCAAGGACTGTTGTGTTGGTCTAAAGCTTTATTGAATTGCTGGTAGTACGGCTCCTATTGTTCTTGCTTCTTGCTTGTCGATGCTGATACCGAGATGTTACTGCTCCTGCGGAGCGGAAGTGCATCCGGTTGAAGGCAAACAAAATGCGATGCACACGCACATTTCCATGGGGGCAACAACAATGGGCAGAGGCAATCGTTTGCTTCAAAGGTTTGGCTTTTCGGCATTGGTTCTAAAGGTTCTCTATGCTCAGCTTCTACGCACCCGGCACCCAGTTAGTTGCAAGTTCCCGGCTAGCGGCTGCTCCTTGCCCCAATGAGGGGAGGTGCAACCACAGGACCACTATATCCCGGCTGAAGCTGCGGCTCCTGTCATCGCCTGGCGGCCTGTTATAACTGTGACGCTCCAACAAGTGAGCGCACACAGGAGTGGGGGACAGGACACGGGATGGGGACAGATAGAGGACACAGCACTGCCGGACAGCCGGACGGCAGGACAACAGACAAGCCGATGCGATGCGTTTGACAAAAGTTGCATAAATTAACGTTAAAAGCTGTTGCTGTTGCTGCTGAAGTTCCTGCCTCTTTCACTTTGTTAGCAGCGAGTTACCGCCTCTCTCCCGACGACAGGACATGCAATAAAGTCATCAAGTGATGCCACTGATGTAGCCATTCCGCGATGCCCGCTCCTGTCCCGTCAATAGCCTTTGGCAGCTTGCGCCTCATTGCGTTTGCATGCAACATTTTTTTGATCGAAATTACACGGTTTTTTCCCTCCCCGGGAAAATGATGTTTATCAGCCAATGCAATGGAGCCAGGAGCCAGGAGCCAGGAGCAGGAGCAGGAGCAGGAGCAGGAGCAGGAGCAGGAGCAGGATAATTTGATTTGGAGTGGACACGCAGCGTTAAAGCTGTCACTGTCCCGGACACAGGCACTATATATATGGATATATAAACGGGAATTGAATAAATTAGGATAAGCCTGGTGTAAGCCAGCCTTTAAAATGTATCCTCACAGTGCACACAAGAGCGGCTTTGTCCTCATGTCCTTTCCGAAAGCCAAAGGGTTGGGTTCACCTCCTGCTCCTGCTCCTGCTCCTGCTCCTGCTTCAGCTCCTGGTCCTGGCAAAAAACGTGGCGCTCGAAATCTAAATACAGAAATTAATGAATTATGAGTAAAGGGATTTGTTTCGCTCTTGTGAATCTCAGGAGGCGACGACACCTTTGGACACCGACACAAACCCATCGGCAGCGACAAAAGCAAAAGCAAAAGCAAAAGCAAGGATGGTTTCCTGCTGTGTGTCCCCGTCCGTGTCCGTGCTTACTTGAGTGGAAGACAGGACATAAATAGTATCCATATACAGGCGGCATGGGCACACCAGTGTGTGTAGGTTTTTAATCGCTTTGATCTTTATATTCCCATTTAGTAATTAATTAACCGAAAGGTTCCCCGTGCATTCAGGCACTAATATGCATTCCAAAATCTGTGGCACATGCCGCTTGCCAGCCGAAATGGGTTTGCCGCTCGCTTATTTTCCGATTAATTAGTTTTGCTACCCCTAAATAAATATCCTTGTCCTTAACCAAAAAACAGGAACATAAACGTAAACAGTAACAGGAAACAGGTTTTTCCAGGTCTGCAGATCAGTGCAAGCGATTTCCCAATGACTAATGAGGACCCCTTGCGGCGACACAGGACTACATAGCTGGGCAAGATCAGCGAAGGACCATTACCAGGACCAGGACCCGGACTAGGACTAGGACCACGACCAGATCCAGGACCAGGAACAGGACCAGGACTCGGCAGCCAGCCTCTGGACCTTCATTCGCTGCCTGCTAATTTATTATTGGCACTATTATGGCCGGCGATTGTGTCCTGCTGCTGCTCATCAATGCCACCGAACACAACAGGACCGCAGGACAAAGGACAATGGTCCGCGGACACCGGACAGCGGACAAGGGACAACGGACAACGACACGTATGCTATCATCGCATCGGTCGTGTTGTTTAATTAAATTTCTGAAATTAAAATGTTTTGTTTATATAAATTGAAAAATACAGACACCGACACCGAACGGAACTGCACAATGCGCTTCAAGAACGGCCCAAAAGGAGCACAAAAAAAATGGAGCTCAGTCCCAGGCCGATGTCCGTATGCTCTGCAGGCTCCATTCCCTGTTTGAATATATACTCACCCGAAGGTAAGGGCAGCCAAAGTCGGCACTGGCAGGGGAGAATGAGCCCATTGTCCGTAGCTCAAATCGGACCTAGAGCTCCCCTTACCGTGCCGTTCTCCGTCCTTGCCAAGAGCTGGATTTTTTTTTTTTTGCAGTCAGTCAGTCCATCCATTCACAGGAGTCCAGGACCACTCGTCCCGAGCCCACACACAGGTGGCTGGCTGCAGGTGTCCGCCTACGATTGCCCATATCTGTGCCTGCTACCAGTCAGTCAGTCAGTCAGTGCTACCTGTGTGCCACCTGTGTGTGCCACCTGTGTGTGCCACCGTGTGCCATGGGGCATGTGTGTGAGTGTGTGTTTACACAACAACTGTCGCTGTCGCTGTCGCTGGCTTTTCAATTTGATTCATTTCATTTCAATTCTGTTTTCTTTGCATTGTTCCAAAATGCGCCGGCAGCGATCAAAACTGAACTCTCCGTGTCCTCGTCGCCTGCGCCGTTTAGTGGGGTAACCACGAGGCGAGAGGTGAGTGCAAATTCAGAGGAGCCCAGAGCAAGGAGTAAGAAGCACATATCCTGCCGAGCATATGAATATTAATAATGGGAATATAGTTTAAATAATTGCCCTAATAATTGAAGATGGAACAACAGAGATGTTAAAATCAATTCCAAATCGATAGGAGTCTCTGTTTCTAATAATACGGAATTGATTTTCTATTGTGAAAGGTATTATTCAGCTTCTGAAATTAATTTAAGTGAGTTTCGGTTATTATTGTTTGTATTCTTAGTAACTGATATTAATAAATATACAGGACTCGTGTAGGAAAGAGACCTTGAAAGGAGGTGCCATTAATAATATTTCTTCTACCATTTCTTCAAAGATCAAACCACTTGACTTTAAAACTGGACATTTTAATCGTTCAAAAACCGGCTCAGAGCAGCTATTATTAAGCCTAAAATTAATCTAGAAATTCGTATCCAACTTAGTTCCCTTGAAAAGGCACCAATGCAGCCTTGAAACAATAAAAACAAATCGAATAATAGGCACTGTTTTAAAGCCCTTTGTTTGCACTTGCAACGCGCGACTAGTCGATGTTAGTCTTTATTGTTCTCTCTGTGACAATTTGGCTTAGTTAAGCTTAGATTCAGAGCCTTCTAGTTGGACACTGGCTGCTGCTGGTGGCATTGTTAACAACAAACAAAAAAAAAATATATAAAAGCCAGGAGTTAGAGCCAGTCCTAGACGCAGCTCCTGCTCTCTCGGCAGCTTGTGCCCAATGAAATGTGAGCGAAAGCGAAAGAGCCAATTTATGGCATCATAAATCAAGAGCAATATTGTCATATTCTAGTATTTCCCGGTAACCTTTGCCTGCTCCCGCTGCAACTCTCTTTTGTGGCCAACAAAGGTCGGCCCAGTGGCCAGGAGGAGCAGGACCACATCTCACATCTTCCAGCGTCCTGCCTTGAGCATAAGTGCATGTAACAATTTGCTTTCGGCATTGGACATTTCCAGGGAAGATTTCTAGGTATTTGGTTGCACATTTCCCCCTGCTCCCCTGCCTCCTGACCAGGTGGCTTGGCTGCAGTCGTCGAGCTAGCCCAGACGCGATCCATCAATCCTGGGCCAGGACCAGGACCAGGTCCAGCCAGACTATCCATGTGAGGCTGTGGCTATCTCGGGTTACCATGTCCCTTCTCACATTCGCGAGGCCTGTTGTGTGGCATGGAGCTAATGTTAAGGACTAGTGATAACTCAAAGCACTTTTTCATAATTGACACGAAGAAGGCGGGCTGCCAAAGAGGTCCTGCCAAAGGCTGGGGCAGGTGGGGCAGTTGGGGAGCTCTGTGAGGCTCATTTGACGCCTGAATGCCTCAATATGTGGCCTAACAAGTGGCTGAGCAAGGACTTCATGCATAAAACACGGGGGTGACAACAACACGAGCACAACAAATGAATTTTCGATACCTGACTAGGCACAACTCATTTGTTCATTTGATCGGTGGTGGTTACACCGATTACTGGCCCAGCTTTCGAGGGGGCTGTGCTGAATCCTTGAACAGGAAATGAATCGAGAATAAAGGAAGGCAACGATTTGGGGCTACGATTCTCGGCCACATTTATTAGCAAACTAAACTAAGGCAAAACGCAGGCCGTTTGATGACAGCGGCCAGGACAGTTGCCAAACATTCGGAGGGTCCTTCAAACTAAGCAAATATGTAACCCAAGACAAGGACTCGGAATCGGAATCGGAATCGGACTTCAAACTGGCTACTAATCAACCCTTGTCAGTCAATCATGAAGCCCGGGAGCTGTGTGTGTGTGTGTGTGTTTGCTTTGTGAGGCGTTTTCAATGAACTGCAAAATATCTAATTCGCTTCGATTTATCCAATTTCGCCAAGGAAGCCAGCCAGAAGCTGAACATGCAAAGCGAAAAGTATTTAATACCGTTGATCGCTGTCATGTCGAACATTCCCTGGCCAAAGGGAGCTACTCCTCCTCCTGCTCCAGCTGGTGATGACGATGGAGTTGTGATGAGGATAGAACCGTGTTCAATTGCCGGGAAACTCTTCGGTTTCCGACTCACTGCTGTCCAAACATGCACACGACCGAGGCGAGGAGCCACACATCAACCTTGATTGGACGTGGCCAGAGAGTGATGGTAGACAAACTTGTAGACGTCAGGCCAGTAGTGAGTGGCCCGAGGAGGATGAGGAGGAGGCACTGAAATCGCATTTGAATTGGGATGAAGAGGCCGCCTGAATACAATGCTGGGACCTATCCCATACGCTTCCTGGGAGGACAAGCGCCTGGGCCAGCGCCGTTTCGGACGAAGGTCCAGCGCCCTAAATTTCCGCTCTTTTAAATCCATTTGATGTTGCCACCCGGTCCACCCGGGGAGGATGCCTCTGCCTGGTGCCAATCCAGCGTCCAGCATGCAGATAAGCTGTCCGCATACACGCGTTAATTCCGTTATACAAATGTCACTCGCAAAACAAGTTGTCCGCATCGCATCGCATCGCAAATCTCGGACTCGGACTCGGACTCGTACTCGGATTCGGTCTCGTCCGGCGTCCATCAAATGCCTGTCAATCAGCGCGACAGACAATGCAATCACGTTGAAGTAACCGCCCAGAACGAAGCCTCCTTAAATTCAATTATGAAGCAACACAAAAAAAAAAAAAGAGTCCTCTTAACGAGACCATAACAGGGACCAGGCGGAGCCACAGAGCTGCAATCACCAGGATTCGGTTTTTAAATGTTGTAAACAAGTAAACAAAGGTTGCAGCCGCTGAGCTCGGAATCTATTCTTCCATTTAATACAAAATCTTGTTAATAATAAAACATTGGTTTCTAAGTTTGGTTAATAACTTTTCTTTTCGTATTTGAAATCGTTACAAAAATGACCGAAACCGTAGCTATTATAACACGAATAACAATAATAACATAGAGGGCACGACTTGTGCCTTCAAAAGGCGTACGGTGCCACGATGTTTTCCCACTGAAGATTTGGATTGGGATTGGGTTGGGTGAGAGCTTGCATTGAGGAAGATGGCGGTGGGCGGAGCCTGCCTCAGATCCTCCTGCTGGTGCTCCGAGTGTTACTGATGACAGGGGACCGGGACTACGCTTGGCGTCGAAGGAACCACAGGCCAAAGGGCAGGTAGTACTTGCGCATGCTGTAAGCAACTTGTCTGCGCTCCGGATTTAGGAATCGCTCGACACATCGGGGTAGTTGCTGACTGGAAAATTCGGTAAAAGAGCGCATAGGATATCGTATATTAAATTTGAGTGCAATTCGATAATTAACTTGGGAGTTATCAGACAATGTATTGACAACCCTTCATCCCTCTCGCTCGCCCTTACCCCAACTTCCTATGCCATTCGCTGATCGGCTGCTTCTTCTGCGAAAGGTTGGACTTCTTCTCCTCCTCGGCAACCTGGACATCCAGCAGGATTTCATCCTTGCTTTCTTTGGTCTCCGCTTTCTTGTTATCATCCAGCTGCTGATATGTCAGCGGGAACAGGTTGGTTCCTGACTTGGGGGGCACCATCCTAGTAGGGGTGTCAGCGGACCTGGTGCTCAGTGCCGGCGTGTAGTAGTTGAAAACGAATTTGGAATTGATGTAGGGCTTGAGGCACTGTGGGTACTTGGACAGATAGTACTTCCGCTTGGAGTACACAGCTTGTGGGCTCTTCAGAAATCGGACGACACATCGCGGCAGTTGCTCACTGGAAAATTC
>JAEIIG010035574.1:0-10712 GCA_018904695.1 Drosophila parvula | reverse complement strand
AGCACCAAGGAGGGCGAGGTGATGACACAGTATTTCACGGAGCTAGAGATTGGCACCGACGACTCCGGCTCGGACCTCTTCTTCATCTGGCCGATGGTGATCGAGCATAAGATTGACGAGAATTCGCCCC
This sequence comes from Drosophila parvula, assembly GCA_018904695.1. Classification (NCBI taxonomy): domain Eukaryota; kingdom Metazoa; phylum Arthropoda; class Insecta; order Diptera; family Drosophilidae; genus Drosophila; species Drosophila parvula. The sequence goes on along the minus strand of JAEIIG010035574.1, from coordinate 10,582 downwards.
TCTACAACTTGAATGCCACTGACATGCTGCAGGACAAATTCGAAATTGTGGTTATTCTCGAGGGCACCGTGGAGTCCACCGGCCAGAGCACACAGGCCAGATCTAGCTATATCAACACCGAGATCCTGTGGGGCCACCGCTTCGACCCGGTGGTGCTCTACAACAAGGATCTGCAGGCCTACGAGATCGACTACGGCCGATTCAACGAGACCACCCAGGTGGACACGCCCCTGTGCAGTGCCCGGGAGCTGAACGAGATCTACAAGATACAGGAGGGCTTCCGGACACCAGGTAGGAACCGTGGAACATTTTCCGCTTATGTACATATGTGATGTTACCATCTTTGTTCCGTTTTCACCAGCAGAAACCACATTTACCATGCGTCAACTGTCCCACAACCATTCCGATCAGGCCTCCTAATAGCTCGGCTTCCAGTGTTTTGTCCCATGTGTTGCTATAGCCCGTAATCGTTCTTGTTTGTATGTGAGTACTTCTTATCGGGAGTTCAATATGGCATTTGTTTGAGAATCAGTTTTTCCGTTTCAGCTTCCCCCTCGACACACAGCTCCAGTTCCGGCTACCAGTTTCCCAATCATACAAATCAACTGCGTTGGCAGCTCTCGGTGCCCTTGTAGAGTTCCCCAACTATTTTAACACTTGAGAGCTGTCTACTCACACCCCTACGAAAATAAGTTAATAAACGCTTTAGTTTGAGTCTTGAGTCTACACCAATATTGCTTGTTCTAAGGAGAACCTCTGAAATGCTCTTTTGTTCAAATAACACAATATATACTCGTATATAAGCATCTCTGATGGCAAGTGAGATGGTATTTTGTCCCAATAATACAATATAGCTAAGTAAGCATCTCTTGTGGTAAGTGATATGTTATTTTGTCCCAATTATAGCTAAGTGAGCTATAAGTGAGGTGCTATGTTGTCCCAACAATGCAATGTAGCCGGATAACCATCTCTGGTAGGCAACTGAGCAATAATGCAATATAACCAAATAGGCATATATGATGACAAGTGAGATGGCACTTTGTACAACTAATATAATATATAGCTAGATGGGCATCTCTGATGGCAAGTGAGGTGCAATTTTGTCCCAATAATAAATTATAGCTACGTGAGCATCTCTTGTGGTAAGTGAGATGCTATTTTGTCCCAATAATGCAAAATAAAACAAAAAAGCATCTCTGGTGGTAAGTGATTTTTATATGTTTTGTCCCAATAATGCAATATAGCCAGATGAGCATCACTGGTGTCAAGTGAGATGACATGAGATGCAGATGGCGCTGCACACAATTTTACATGCGCTGTTGCTGAACCTTCCGCAACAGACACATAGATGACGCTAACCTTTCACAATGGTAATAGTAGGTAGCATTTGCAGTTGCAGTTGCGGCTCCGCCGTTTTTCGGTCCAACCCACTCATTAGGCATCATTAATAACGGGGCCATATCAGTGCCTTAAGAGAGGTGCCAAAAAAAAAGCCGAACAAACACACTCACACACTCGGCGAAACAAGTTCGTTGCGGCAGTCTTTTGTTCGTGGGCGAGTCGCAAGTGGACTGAAACGAATGCTTCGGCGGGAAGCCGGCGCCTAGGCGAAACATTCATATCCTTTTAATTGAAATTGAATCAATAACTCTTATTTGCGCAAACTAATCAACACTAAATTATAACACTCGCTGAGAAACAACTCGAATATTTATTATCGCATTTATCACCGCGCCCAGGGTGGATATCTAATGAAATGTGGGTGTGGGTCAGATGCCTGGGCCATAAATACAATGCCAAATTTCAGCAACTCTATTACAACTCACCCGAAAAAAAATTAAAGAAACCCAACAAAAAAAAGAAATAGGAACGAGATCGAAATGAATGTTGGCTGCCAAAGGCGGGGGCTGTCCCAGGGGGTGCAGTGCGGTCCGGTGCGGCTGCTCTGGTGCTGAGTGCTGAGTGCAGCGTCCTTAACCCAGTTGCGGGCCCAATTGCAGTTACAGTTATAGCCGCGCTGCAGAACCAGCCAGCAGTCATGTGGGGCGCGCTTTATGTTTAATTACTTGTTAAATGTTTTGTCGCTTTTATCAGCTCGCATGCTTAAGAGCTCCATTAGCCCGAGTCGAGCACCCACAACCAGGAGGCCGGCCTGACCGCCCCCGGGAGGCGGGTGACATGCGTCGCTCTCGGAGCACGGGGACATGTCGATGGCTCTGTGATTGGCTTCGACGAAACGTGCCGGCTGATCGACAGAATTAAAATATTATTCGCGCATGAAACGTTGCAGGCAACCAGCGCCGCATGTGGCACTATTTGTGATTTCAACTTCGACTGCAACTCCGGCTGCGACTGCAACTTCGCCTCCGACTGTGGCACGTTTCGCCAAAGAGAGACAAAGGCGCCACCCAAATGGCTACAGCCACTTGGCCCGGCCCGCGGGTCATAATTCCCGCGCTGCCCCCGAGCAACGTTTGTCAGTCGGTCCCACTTATTTTTCGTGTAATTTTTAATGTGCTGTTCAAACACGCGAACAACGCTTGAACGTGTTCAGGCCCAACTATGCCGATTGCTCCTCGGAGTTGACATGGAACGAGACATCTGCCAGCGAGCCAACTAGAGCAAATAAATGGAACCGCTTTTCTCTAGACATTTACATAAACATATTTAATTAAAAGGAGTCTCATTATATGATTCCAAATTAACTTTTAAATAAATCGCCTCAAACCCAAAAGACAGGCTTCAATATTTGAGAGCCAGGCGGCAAGAGCGGCTGGGGCTGCGGCCTAATAAAGACATCAATTGGGCGATGACTCAGGTGGGTTTTCGCCAGGAGATCTGGAGGCAGGGTAGCTGATAAACGAAGTTGCAAAACAAGCTTAAAATTAACGGCACCGGCAGTGCGAACAAAACAAAAGGTAGAACATGCTACATAACTCATCCATAATCAACACTGTTTACATAAATTTCAAAAATTATTACACGGCACAGTGGCCAACAGACACAGGCCTGGACCGGGGACTGGAAATGGGATCGGGTTAGGGATCGCAATCGGGCTGGGGCTCGAACTCAGGCTCGGGCTCGGGCTCGGGGTCGGGATTGGGGAGAGCGCGTGATGAATGCCTAAATAATGCGCTTAACCCTGTGCGAACATAATTTATGGTGTGCGGATATGCATGAGTACAAGCCGGGACGAGAGTCGGCAGCACACACTGGTTTCATTGTTATTACACGGACGTTGCCGTTGACCAATCTGTAAGGCCTCCGCTGCCATTTTGGCCAAATTGATTAATTACGGTCATTCGGGGATGGCGGCAAGAGCGGGCCTGGCCGGGGACAGAAGCAGCGTAAGTAGCATAAAATGCCATAAAGCGCTGGCCAGGAGCCTCCAGCATCCGAGCTCCAAGCTCCAGCTACAAGCCCAGCTCCAAGTCCAAGTCATTTGCCACTAAGGACAAAAGCCGCAAAATTCAAAATTACTCAAGCGTTGCGAACGAGCTGGAGATCTTTCTCAGTCCTGAGTCGCAGCTTGAGCCCTGCCGCTATATGCCGCAATTGATTTAAGTTACTCCAAGAGCCCTTACGTACATATATAATATATACTCGTTTGGGCAAAAATATTTAAGAGGATACATATATATGTAGGTATATTTGTGAATCGCCTCGGGGCGTGGTGCATGTTCTGTTGTAGGTAATAAGTATTTTTATGTCGCGACCGACGGCAGGGGTTAAGGCAGCGGAGGGGTTAAGGGCCAGCCGATATAATGCTTAACACACCGTTGCCGCTGACATGCTCGGCTCGATGATGATGCTGCCCTCGGGGCGGCGAGGCTGAATAATATTGATATTAATTATTTATGATGGAAATTATTAAGTAATTTTTAAGCGGCTGCTGGAGCTGGTTTGGCCGGCCATTTCTGGTATTTCTGCCTAATTAATTATATTTATTAAATAACATAATAAATTAGCGCTTGCACTTGTTGCTATGCTTGCTCCAATTAAGGAAGTGCCACTCCAAGACGAACGCAGCGATCAAAACGATCAAGCCCGAAGTCCCGACCAAATTGGCTATCGGGTCAACCGGTTTGCGATGTTTTTATTTTGGCCGTTTCGCTGTTGGCCCGGCTCTGTTGATAACGCGCTTTAATTAAAAATCTGCATACATTTTTGGCCAGTTGCATGTCTCGCCGCTCTCAGGTCTCAGCTTTTTCACCCATATATATCTTTGATCGCGTTTTTTTTCGCGAAGACCCGCCAAAAATATCAAAATCAAAAGCGGCACAGGCTCTTTTATGACAGATCTCACTTTAAAGTTGACGTCCGAACTGTCAGAAAATAACACTTGAAGTCTGCGGAGACGCTACACCTTCCCCTCTCGTTTCGCCGGACTCTGTGAATTTATATTATTTTGGTGGCTTTTTGATGTGAAGTGAAGTTAATTTAGCGGACTTCAAACTGGCACAAAAAGGAGTTGCACAATGATATATAAACATCTACTTGAAACGCCAGTGTTTACAGAAAGGGCAAGGGCCTCTTCAGGTTGCCACTTTGATATTAATATTTTGTTATCCCTTTGTAAGGCTCTGAAGCGGGCGCTCTGATTAGAGATCATTCAGTTCGAGCAGCCTGGAAATTCTTTACTTTATTTTTGCGAAAAAAGATAATGGGTAAAGTAAAGTTAAAGTTGATGCTCAGCTTTTGCACGCTTATCCTTCATGGTTGCTTTAACGAGTTCCAGATAAAGAGCCGTCTTAATTTTTCAAAATTATAACCTTCATGCTTGATTGTTTTCTGACGAAGCTGGTAGCTTGACCGAAGGGTTCAAGAACCCCAACCGTTGGCTTGTAATAACTAGGCAATATAACTTGCCAAAATAAAGGTAATGAATCACTTTGTGGCCCGAGAGCCTCCTATTCAAATGCAAATCGCTTGCTCTCGGTTATCAATAATGTATAATTTTATTTCCCCCATTGATCTTCTTGATGGCTTTTCAGCTGGCCCTTTCACATTTGCACATAATAATGTTTTGGGCTCGGGCTTTTTCTTTTGGAAAGTCTGAACTTCTGAAGCCTGTGAAAAAGGTCTCGAATGCGGCGCGAGATGGAATGGGTGGAGATTTGAAGATTTGGGCATTTTCAAGATGCTTCCATAAGCCGTAAACAATTTGCAAATGGCTGGGGAGGGCGGCTTTATCTTAATGATGCATAATAAAAATTATGGCGGCAATCAGACGAAATCAATAACAGTCGTTGCCCACTCGCAGAGAAAGTAATTATTGGCCGGTCAATTGGTGGCTCCGACACCCGTCAAATCTGCCTCTGCCTCGTCTCCTCTTCGATAAGCGGAGCCGGGGATAAGACGCGGCCGAGATGAAAGTGGCCGAGGGGCGTCTGATGGGCTGGACAGCCCTGGAATCCATCTGCAACCATGTGGCGGCTCGTTTGCGCCCATCGTCACTTGATTGAAGACCCAGAATGCAGATGCAGAATGCAGAAGCAGGCAGCACATCAACGCCGTCCGGACGGCATTTGCAAACTGACCTACAGCAGCAGAGAGTCCAGATTCCACATCCCAGATCGCACATCGCTGATTCCCGATACCAGTTCTCCGCTCGCAGTTTTATTGATGCAAATTGCACGCCCTGGGCCCTGTAATCATTTCCCCGGCCGCAAACTCAGGACTCGGGACCCGGCTCTGGCTCTGTGCGTGTAATTTGAGCGACAAGTCGATGGCCGCTTCGAGCCGGAACTGGGTCACATTCGGTTGCGTGGAGCGCACTTAACTGCGATGATTGGCCAAATGGCCGAATGGCTAGCGGAGGGCGCCACCTAGGGACACCACCCGATGCCGCACTAAGGCCCGGCCTCAGTCTTGATTGACAGCCCCTCGGGATGAATGCCCTTGCCTGACTGATTGCGAATCATCCGCAGCCGTGTCCTTGCCGTGTAACGAGCTTTAAATAGCTTCAATTACAGTCGCAGATTGCATAATGCCCGGTCTCGATTCCCCCCGCCGGAGAGCTCCTGGTTTCCCCCCTTTTTCTGGCTTTGAATTTAATACTGGACAGGCGGACAGGCTTGACGAACGACAACGGCACGCCAGGAGGTCATGTCACAGAAATATCCATTAACACATCATAAAAATTAAAAATTAAGAAACCATACGAGCGAGGCAATAAAACCGCAGTGCCTGTAAAATACAATATCTGTTCGGTGGAATAAAAACGCCAAGGCATGCCAAGATAATCGCCATCCAGCCATCCAGTGGAGAGAAAAGTGAAACCGGTAATTATGCATTATGTATGCACGCCACCAACGCGGCGGATTAAAATGAGGAGCTGGCTAGCAGGATAGCCAAGAGCTTGACCGGATCGGGGAATCGGTGGGGTCGGGGGAGTGGGGTAGTGGGGGGTGGGGGAAGGTCGCGGGGGCTTCAGCCGGCTTATTGTCTGCCCACGCTAAGTAGGAAACGCATTTTTCTGCGGCTTTATTTTTGTTTTTTTTGGCAATTTACGTGCCTTGGCGCGCGAGCCGCAAACAAAAGACTTAAGCGACAAACCAGCCGTAACATAAATTTCTCTTAATTGCAGACGGCAAAACCAGAATGCATTCAATCGATAAACCGAAACTGCAGCAAATAAATGAGCTCGGCACGCAGGCAAAATGCTTAATGTCCTCCCGGCCCTGCAAAAAAAATATGCAAAGCACATAAAATTAAGTAAAACAAGAGCCGGGCCAGAACATTTATCTCCGCTTCGATTTCGCTTCCATTGAAATGCATGTGGAGCAGGGCACTTTCGGCCAGCCTCGACCCGCCATCGGAGCGGAGCGTCTTCTTCCGCCTCGGAAGATCGCAGCTCGGAAATTTGTCGCCAGCGGAATCGGCAGCCACTTCCCAGCGGCAGTAGCTCATTTTCATTGTATTCATTGTGGGGCTTAATTTTTTGGCTGGCAGGCAATGACAGTGAATTCTCGAACGCCACTGGCACACTCGTAACTTTTCGTTTCGCTTTTTGGCCGCTTTTCGATTTTTTCCTGCAAGTGTTAAAGTCAACAATCGTGAGAAAAGAATTTTATTGTTGTTTCGCCTGTGTGTGGGGCTGCACTTTTTTTTCGTGTCGTTTCTGTCTTTTTGTTTATTTTCATTTTTGCGGATACTGAAGGTCAGCCTGCCTTGATTGCTGACTGCTGGCCGGCCCAGCTCGAGCCGAGTGGCAGCGATTTGGTGTGGGGCTCCCAGTCAAGTCGAATTCTGTTTTTTGGATTTTGTATATTCGAATTTCGTATATGTATGTAGGTATATATTTTTGGCCTTTTTTCGGTTGCAGCATATGATGCCTGATGCCTGCCTGGAGCCAGCCCCAGAAGTAGTTGCCGTTGCCCAGCCTGAACTCGCCGTATATATAGTATCTCTCTTTGGCTTGGGCTCTTTCTGCTTTTATCCCGCGCTCATGTTAAATTGTCCGTTTCATGTTTCTGCTTAAATGTCAGTTGTAATTTGTTGTATTAACCCATACCACATGAATTATGTTTAGTTCGAATGTAATTGATTTGAATGCAATTTGAATGGCAACAACAGCGGCGACGGCGACGGCAACGGCAACGGCAACAACAATGGCAATATTAACAATAACAGCCACAGGAGCGTCGCCGGCACTGCAAATTGAAAATTGCCCTCAACTCTGGCCGAGATTAAATGGAATTATGCAAAAGAGCTGCCTGGGAACGAGTCGCGGCGATCCGAACACGATCTGAATGAGAACTTCATCAAGAACTGCTGAGCTGGGTGCAGCTGGGATGGAGTCGAGAGGTGTTACTGTTATCGATACATGTCTGCCTCAAGTCTAGGGTATAGCAGCGTCACTAGCCAAAAAAAATCACGATTCTTTAGCAAATTTCAACCTTGTAAATCCATCCTAAGAGCTATAGTAATACTCTAAAGCCTAAATAAAGTGTTTAGTAAAATGTAAGGTTAATTATTACAACTATGGAAGCTTGGCTACACTTTTGTTATCGATGTCATTGGTGCTGTACTTATTAGAAGGAATAGGCCTGTAAAGTTTTTCTGTTCCTGAGCAACCCTACTCGATTAATGCCACCACCCTGACGTAGCAGGCCGGAGAGAAATGTCACTCAAGCATCGTGGAAATTCTCAACTTCAGCGTTCCCGAAACAAACAAATATCTACATATATTTTGTACTTTAAGGCTGTTGGTAAGCAAACCGAAAGCAGGCGTAGCGAGTGCTCCACGACCATGACCTCCAGCCCGTGCATATTCTGCTTAGATGAACAGCGGTCGCCACGCCGCATCTCCTGTGGCCACTCCTTTTGCACGGAGTGCATTGAGCGATATCTCCAGCTGTGCCAGGACACCCGATGTCCGCTCTGCCGGAGGGATTTCAGGCATGACTTGCAGCCCGCTGCAGCCGGACAAAACTCCATTCGGTTGTCCGTTACATCCGCTCCATCCGCTCCATCTTCTCTATCCGCTCCATTTGCCCCATATTCGGAGGCAGAGACAGACTCAGGCGACAATGGCCTGCAGACGGACACCCTGGTGCTGACTCTTTCGGAGCAGGAGTGCCGCTTCTTCGAGCGACTCTATCGTGAGATCAGCCACATTGAATTCTAGTCCGAATTGTTTTATTTTCATGTTTCTTTAATGGCATTATATTTAATATTTAATTGAATCGATGTAACTCCTTTATAAAAAGTTTGTTAACTCGCAAACACCTTTGGTTATGTTATGGTAAAATGCTGTATGGACATTTGTGTAATAAATATTGTTAATTTTATAAATTTTAAAATAATTAAGAACTCCAGCTAATAATATTAAGTTCTGCCTTCTTAAACGGAGTGTCCGACCTGGGCAAAAGCTTAGCCATGTTCAGGACTATCGCCATCATCCCTCATTCAGCTCCCCATCTTCGGTCTCAGCACACTCCTCCTGCAAAAGGCAAGGCTGCGATGCCATCGATCAGCATTTGTATCTGCTCGTGCTGGCGCAACTTAATTAGACGCTTAGACTGGCTAATTGCCGGTGGGGCCGGGTCTGATAAATTGATAAGCCCGGCGCAGATGAACAGCTAACGACGGCCATTAGCCGAAGTGACAGCGGCAGTCGCAGCAGCCGGACGGCAGGCTGAAAAATGGTGCAAAAATGTTTATTAAATGTCCATGCCCGGCCAATGGTCAGTGGAGCAGAAGCACAAGCAGAAGCAGAAGCAGGAGCAGAAGCAGGCGCAGAAGCAGGAGCAGGAGCAGAAGCAGGCGCAGGCCTAGCCCAATCCCCAGCCGTAAGTCGCTGAATTTGTTGCATTTGTTTGCTTGCCGTTGTCTTTTTTGGCTCTTTATCGCACGAATCATTTCTGGCTGGCCATTTTGACAGCGTTTTGAGTCAACAACATGGTGCATGCAGCAGATACAAATCTAAGCGGCACATTATGCAACGGCCGGCCAGCGATCGTGCAAATGCTGAGAGCCAAAAACTATCTCATGGATTTGCGCAATTTGTCATCCTGGAATCGGAATCTGAATCGGAATCGGTATCGTAGTCGCCAAAGGAGGAGAGGGTGGAGGTGGAGGAGGAGGAGGGAGCCGGTGCCCGAGGAGCCGCCGCACTTTTGGCAGTGCGTGTGTGCGGGCGTGGCCGGCGAACAGTTTTATTGATAAGCCTGCCCGAGAGCTGCTTCGATATTGGATTTAGCTGGGCAATTATTAATGCCCCTTGTCGCCGGGCTGCGTGTAATTTGTGGCAGTGGTTACTGAAATGCGATACAGCCGATTTATGAATGTCCATGTCCGGCGATGGCCACGATCGTTGTGGGTCGATCGTCAATCTTCGGGCTCGAGCCACGCTTACATGTGATCTAACAAGCTACCAACAAGCGGCGGCCTTATCGATAACAGCCGCTGATCGGTTTTAGCCGGGCTTAGAGACAGGGTTCGATGATCGCGCATGCACCTCGCCGCGACGTGCCACATTTTTAGCATTTTTATTATCGCAAGTCATTTGTCAAATTGCTAAACTGACATTAAAGCCGCCTTTCCTGTGGGCTGATAAACCAATTTGACATTTTCCCGCCGATGATCGATGGATCCGCGAGATCCCCCTAATCCTCTCCAGCCCGAGACCCAGCCCCAGCCCCCCATCCCGGTCTCCATGCACAGGGGAGCAGGGTGAGCTGGTGACATTTTTGTGCCAATTTCGGTCGCTGGGCCATCAGTTAAGAGCCCAAGCCATCAGGCTGGAGACCTCAGACCCTCAATTCGCATTTTTCGCTTTCAGTTTTTTTTTTTCTTCAGCTTTTCGCCTCGTTTTTTTTGGGGGGCTTTGTTTTCCTTGGAGTTGCCGTTTGCATGCGTGGGAGTTGCACGAATTGTGTCGTTAAATAATGCTCCATGTTTGTCCTGCACGAGACCCGCGAAACACACAAAACGAAATGAAACCGAACAAAGTCAAACAAAGCGGCTGCAGTGCGAAAAAAAAATGCCAAAAATAGACTCGCTGGCTGCCTCTTTGAATAATTATCATTATTTTCTTTAATGGAAATAAAGGCTCTATTATAAATATATTATGTGG
>JAEIIG010035522.1:0-14375 GCA_018904695.1 Drosophila parvula | reverse complement strand
AAAATAAAACTCGTTTCAACTGACTATCAACCTTCAGGTGTAAAAAGAAATCGGTTTCACGCAGCACTTTTTTGCAGCCCTCGTCCGAGTTCGAGAATAAAAACAAGAAAGGCCACAAGGAAAATTCTACATCGCTGATAGAGAAATCGCGAAATACTCGCCTCCACCCAATTTAGGTAGCCAGCGGAGGCACCAGCTCGAAAGTCGTCGCATAATCCACCATGGATCGCTACCTAAGCCGGCGCGAGAGTGGCTTCTCCACCAATGCGGGGGATGAGAACTTCGTTATGCGGCGGATATACAGCTCGATGAACATGTTCAATAGCTATCATGCCAACTGTAGGCCCACGGAGACCGGGCGGACCGGGGCCATCTTCAACCTGGAGTTCAACGCCGATGGCAACGTCCTGGTAGCCGCCACAGAGCGCAAGTGCGTCCTCGTATTCGACGCCATCACCCAGAAAGAGATCTTTAAGGTTCCGGACGCACACACCGACAGCGTTAACTGCATCAAGTAAGTGCCTTCCGCAGAGGGGATTCCTCCACGTCCGCCAAGTGCAAACGGTAATCCGTAGTCGTGTATTTTTTAGATTCTTTGACGATAGACTCTTCGCCACGGGTTCCGACGACTTCACGGTGGCACTTTGGGACTTGCGAAACATGAAGCAGAAGCTGCGTGTCCTGCACGGCCACTCTAATTGGGTGAAGAACATCGAGTACTCGTCCAAGGACAGGCTGCTCGTCAGCTCCGGCTTCGACGGCAGCATCTTTACGTGGGACATCAACTCTCACACGGAGCAGGGTCTGATCTCGCAGCGGGTCTTCCATGCCAGCGGTCTAATGCGCTGCAGGATATCGCCGTCGGGCGAGAAGCTGGTTCTCTGCACCAGTGGTGGCTACATAATGATCATCCATCACCTGGACCTGACCACGCTGCACAAGGATCTATGCGGCTTTAGGGTAAGTTCAGTCGCTTTGGCGAACGAAGAGCCCATCCCTATTGACTTGCCTCGGTATCTCGCAGCCTGGCATCTACCGCCTGATGCAGCTGGGCGAGCAGTACATCCCGCAGGCTGCCAAATACGACCACGTGTTCTCCAAACGTCAAAAGAAAAACCGCGTTGAGCTGGTCACAGACTTTCCGGAGCAGAACGATGCCGAGATGATAATGGCGCTACAGATACACCCGCACTGTCGCTGCATGCTAACGCGCAACGTCAGCTGCGACGAGCAAAGCGAGTGGACCTGCATCCACGACATCAACGAGGAACCGGTGGCCAGCGAAGACGAGGAAGAGGAGCCGCCGCAGCCAAAAAAGAAGTGCACGCACTCGGCCAGTACACGCAGAGATCCTACACCCGCCCAAGATCAAGATGCCGATGGACTGCCAACAAGGCAGCAGCCACGAAGGGCCATGCGCATGGGAACGGTTCAGGTTTTCCATTTGGACAATGCCGGATCAGGCAGGCTGGCCGGAGCAGCACCTCCCGCCGTCTTCCCACGGCCGGATACCTTCATACCCGACATTTGGGCGGCGGAGGTGACCGTGCAGGAGCGCGCCATCCGCCAGAATCGGGCCCGCAGCTCTAGCAATCATGTTAGCGGCTATAACTTTGTCTATGCGATCAGCAGTGGTGTGCTCCCGCTGCGCCCTTCGGTGGCGAGTCGCCTGCTGGTTAACAGCAGTAGCAGCCAACGCCAGCCACCAAATAGTACACCAGCGCCTGCAGAGAGTCCCCCAAATGGCAGCAGCAGCAGCAGCAGCTCAAGTAGCAGTAGCAGCAGCAGCAGTAGTAGCAGCAGCAGCAATAGTGACACCACGGTGAGACTAGAGATTGGGCATCGCCTGCGCCTGCGTCCGGTGATCACCCGACATGCAAACGCGGCGACGGCCAAAGAGAACGGCCATTCCATACTGGTGAATGCAAAGAAGTTGCTCTACTATGCTGCCGAAACGAATACCAAGCCGGGCTTCATCAAGGAACCGGGTTTCTCGGCGGACGGTCGAATCGTGTGCTCCCCCTACGGCAATGGTGTACGCCTTCTCGGCTACAGTGATGACTGCTGCGACTATCCCAGATGCCACAAGTTCGAGGAGGTAAAGCAACGTCCGCAGGAGCTGGTTGAGCTAGCCAAGATTACCGAGCACCAGGACGTGGTGCTATGCGCCAAGTTCAGTCCCAGGGAACCGTTGCTCGTCACCGGCTGCAACGGCGGTGAGGTGACTTGGTACCGGCCCAATCTCTAGGTGGCTACTGCTGCCCAACCGACAGCAATTGTAAATTTTGTTTTTTATTTAGGCATACTTTGACTTGTCCCCAAGAATTTCTTGGCCAAAATACACACGCAACACTTATATGGTGAACCGATTAAGCTGAAATTTCTTTATTCTCCGTTTTCTCTGGTGTGGCTGACTATCGGCTACATAATCCGTGTGTGTAGTTGGGGAATCAATATAAAATTACAAATAGACGATTAGTTAACAGAGCAGCAGGGCGAAAAAAAAACTAAACGTGCTGGGAGGTACAGGGAGTCTGGGTGGGTTGGTGTCTTCGGTCGCGTCTTAATAGTAGTTGCCATAGCCGCTCCACTGCCCGTAGTTGTAGCCACCGCTACTGCTGCCTCCGCTGGGTCCAGCTGCGCCGGGGCCGTAGCCCCATTGGCTGTAGTATGAGTCGTACGAACCTGGCTGCTGCTGCGGCGGCTGAGGTGGGTAGACGCCGCCGGCTCCGCCACTATTCTGCTGGCCGTAGTAGGCGGACGCATTGGCCGCCCCATAGTTGTAACCTGCGGCAGCCGTGGCTGTGCCACCATTGTTATAGGCTGCCGCAAAGGCGGAGGATCCTGATGGAGCGGCACCTTCCTTGCTGCCGGATGAGTTTTTGCGATTCGGACTGCCATCGCTACAAAGATTACAAATTAGATTACTTGGCGAATAATTTGCCATCGTCTGGACCTTACCCCTTCTTTGAAGCTTCGCTGGCCTTGCTTAGCGCCTGCTGAAGGCCCCGCTGGGCATCCTGCAATCCCTGGGCTGTGCTGCCGAAGTCTTCAAGAAACTCGACTTTGCGCTGCGCAAACAGCACTTTTTGGTCGGCCTCAATGTCGGCGCGAGCCATAAACTTGTCCATTATTTGAACCACCTCCTGCTCATCCACGTTTTGGCGCTGCAGACAGAGATCGATCATTTGCAGGGCCACGCGAGTGTTGGCCGGATCACGTTCCAATGCCTGCTGCAAAGCGGCCATGCCGGCATCGAGATCGTGGCAGATCTTGTTGAGGAAGCGGGCATACTTGATGGCCAGAGTTCCGGCCACGCCCTTGTTCTTTGTACTCTCTATGTAGTGTTTGTATAGCTCGCGGCACTTGTCCAACGCTCCACGTCGTCGCTCCACATTGATACGACGATAGGAGAGCTGGAGGAGATTGGGACAACGCTGCTCGACGCGTTGCAGGATCTCGGCGGCGCCATCAAAATTATGCTGGCATTCCTCGAAGGCAGACCACTTGAGGTGCAGACTAGGCTTGTCCGGATGATGAATGCGGCACGCGCGACGATACACGTCTCGAATGAGATCAATGACTCCGGTCTGCTGGTCTTCCAGAGACTCCAAATAGCGCAGCATCTTCAGCCAAAACTCGTCATATAAAGCGCAGGCAATAAGGCATCTTTCAAACAGGACCAGAACGCGCTCTCGATCGCCCTTCTCAATCTCAAAGTCCAGGTATTCCTTCCAGTTCTTGAGCTGAGCCCTCTCAAGGGGCTTTACATGGAAATAGGGCCGCTTGATTCCCTCCTCGAATGACCAGCGGGCAGTCACTGCGCCGACTGTCACCTTGTGGATCTTGCGGCGTGCCGAGATGGCCCTATCCCTTATGCTGGCCACCTCGTCGTCACTCAGCGTGCTCAGATCACTGAAATCGATCTGAGACGCCGTCTTTAAGGATGCAGGCGATGACTCGCTTTCGGTCAGATCGGTTGTACTCTCTGATTCATCGATATTACTTTCAATAGAATCTTTTGGCGACTTACCAGCACCGCCGCCGCTTGAAACTCGTTTCTCCTTGTCCTTGTCCTTGTCTTTCTCCTTATCCTTGTCTCCTTTCTCACGTTCACGCTCCTTGTCCTTGGAGCTACTGCTACTGCTGTCGCGACGACTCTTGGACGAGGACTTGGAGGATTTGCTCTGCTGACGCTCATGGAAATCTTTGCGCAGGCGGACGAGCTCCTCGTGGCTGATTGTACTGGTTATGGCATTCTGATTTAACACATCCTGGAAACTACATAGGATGTGTATTAGTATTTCTATCATTATTAACTAATTGTACATCAACTGAACAGAAATTATGATATGACATGCATGCCCTGCAGATCCACGTGTCATCAATAGACCAACCATGCATGCTACAATTATAAATAATAACAAAACTTCGGTGTTGTTGATGACTTATTGATAACAATTGTTGATTAGAGGTACTGCAGGGTGTAAACTCACTTGTCAAAGTGCCCATTATACCCCTGGGTGGGTATGGCCAGCAGCCTATCGTAGATCTGAACTACGCGATGGTATCGCTTTGAATCGTTCTCCCAGCGGATGTACGAGTCCCAAAGCTTATCCGATCGAAACTCCAGGCCACACGCCTTCACCGCCCGCTCATACTGGACGCGAATGAACTGCTCATCGTCCTCGTGATGGGCCTTGACATGCGTCAGGTAGTGTATCCACAGATCTACCGAGAGGGGAATCGCTTCCAATCCGCGCTCAAACACCTAGGATTTTGGTCATTTTTCGTATGTTCGGGTACACAAGTTTTGAGGTTTGTTCGATTCATGGTTCGATCGATCCCAGAGAAGAAATATAAGAATGCATATAGTTGATTTTAGAGAGAGAGAAAGACTTATTGCTATTATCGTTTTGATGTGAATGGTGTTTGAACTTTAGAACTAACTTAGCGACTTTTTTACATAGACACTGAATACGTAACACACAGGTAATTGAATTGTTGTTTTCTTATTCTAGGCACACACTTTCAGTGTTCAATTTACAAGAAAAAATCACAGAGAGACTTAAAAATTTCATTTAAACGCCATTTGTACTTACGACTGTACGAGAGAGATGCAAGCTCACTATTTATTTCGTGTTGAAGTAGGGTGGAGGTAACGTAACTGAAGAGGTAACTGCTGATACAAACGTACGAAGATCAGAAAGTGCACTGATCGTACAACGGCTGGACGAATCAGTAGCATTCGGGCTTAGGTCGGTGGTCAAGGGGATTCAAGGAATTCGACTGAGCTGAGTTCTGAGTTCGGCTACAACGTGAGTTGTGCGACAATAAATGTAAGGTGTGGTCTACCACTAAGAGCGTCCCATTGTCGTGAATACACAAAATTACATTTCCCGGGGATAAAGAATTACAGTGGATTATGTGCTTTACGTGAAAATAGACAACAAAAATATACAACCAAAAGATTGATGTTTTTGAAGGGGATTTTATGGTAATTTTGGGTTTTTGAAGAGAATTTAAGGGGCTATACCACATAACTTTAATATCATTTTTTTTTTAATATTCACCGATATATTTATTTTTGGAAATCTACCTTTTTTTCAAGGGTTACACTGGTATAGCCCCTTAATCGGAATAACGTATAGTGAACAAAAGGCTTGAAACCAAAAAACGACACTCAATTTATGTACGCGACTTAAATGCGTAAAATAAGTAGGAAATCCATATTAAAAGGATATAGTTTCACTTAGCAGCCCAATAATAATTTAGGCAATTAAATTTCACAAAGTACTAGTATAAAAGAAACTCTTTTAATATGATTTCCAGCCTAGAGAGGTAAAAATGAGTATAATAGCATCTTAGATGCGCCAGCTCCAAACCCAGTAACATTGTAATTTGTATTCTAAAAGTGCTTGGGGGAAATAAAACCTAAAAGACAACACGGCCCTGATTGGGGGCTAAATTAGTCATTGACTGATTGCTACACAATTGTTTCGAGTTCTTTAGTTGGTGTTTTTCTTATTTTTTTTTTTTGTAGAATTTGCATTTATTCAATGTAGTTTTTATTAGGTCATAATAAATTGCATTTAAAGACAAATACATGAATATCAATTGTAATCGTAATTGTAAGCGTAATACAAGAAATTGCGAAAGATTTTTAATTGCACGACCAAATGTGTGGGGGGTACTCACCTTGTAGCAGTTGGCCTTGATGCCTTTGCGCTTTTCATAGTCGGCGTACTTGCGCCAGTATCCATAGCAGTAGGGATAGTGGGACAGGAATGTGTCATAGGCCTCTCGGGCTGCCTCCGCATCGGACTGCAGCAGATAGTAAGCACATATTATACACATTTATTAGGGATATTTTAAAACCTTACCTCACTGTCTACATATTGGAGTAGGTAAGTCCAGCCGGTAAAATCTGCAGAGTCCTCTTTCACCGTCCGCCAGTACCTATCTAGCTCGGGCAACTTTTTACGCTCCTTCTCCTTCTCCTTGTCCTTGTCTTTTTCCTTCTCCTTATCGCGCTCCGTTTCCTTCTTTCTCTCCTTGGACTCGGCATCTGTTTTTAACGATATCAATGTGAAATGTGTTCAGCCTTGGCATACCCTTTACTACTCACCATCAACCTTTGTTCTCTTCTCGGAGGGCTGGCCATCGGTGCTCTCGGAAGTGGGACTTCCCGGATTATATTGCTCCACTGACTCATCCTTGGCGCTCGTCTCACAACTGCCAGCTTCCTTATCTTTAGCTCCCTTATCTGATTCCGCCTTGCGCTTCATGGGAGCTTTGGCCTCACTCGCATTGTTATTGTTGTGTGTGGGCAACTCGTCTTCGGAGATCACTTCGGCGTCTGCGGGCAACTCGGCACGTTGCGGGGCCGGAAGCTCTTCGTCGGACACTTCCTCGGCATCGTTTATCTCCGGCTTGCTGGGTGGAGGTAGTTCATCCTCTGAGATTATTTCGGTATGGACAATGGTGGCGTCGCTGGTGTCCGCCCCATCGCCTAAGCTCTCGGCTATGGCATGGTGCGAGCTAGAGTCTTCCGACGAATTCAGTTTATCGGCTTGTGGCTGCAATGCCTCCACGTTGTACTCAAAGTCCGCCTTCTTGGCGTTGTCACTCTCGTCATTCCCGCCTACGGACGGCAGGCTGTTGGCATTGTCACCCGCCAGGGACGCCAGCAGTGTGTCCACGCCGGCTTCCTTTCGGCTCTCCTTAATGTCATCACTGGTCTCTGAATGTTGCTCTGCCACCGTTCCGAACGGAAAGGAGGAACTTTTCTCGTCTACTCCGCCAGTTTCGGCGGGCATCATCTCCACATCATCGTCCAACTGTATTATCTCATCAAAATGCGGTTCTATGACGGGGGCTTCCACAATGGCCGCCGCCGTCATGGCACCTTGCTCCTCCTCGTCTTCCTGCACCATTGTTGGCTGTTCCTCTGGTTCGTCTTCGTGGTCACTTAGCTGGAACAATTAGCAATATTAATGACCGGCTGCCCGCAAATAATCACACGAATGGTTGTTTTAGTGACATCAGCTGGCCCTTGCAGAGAATCACGTGCCCACAAGGTGGGAATCATGTGCGAATGGAACAACGCCACATTTGCACTAGATATTGCAATCGTTTACATCACTTGCTTGGTACCTAGGAGCCACCTGCTTGGGTGAAGATTGTTACTGACCTGCGCGTTCTTTTTGGATGTACGTCTGGTGCTTCTCGTTGGTAGCGATGCTGCCGGAGATGCGGCCTTACGGCCAGAACGTGTGCGACGACCTGGAAAACAATTCGACCGGTTAGTTAGTCCATGCGGTTTACATAAACTGTACGCGAACCCGCGCTGTTGTGGTGACTTTTGATTGGCTGCCTCGTGTGGTCAGTTTTTTCAATAATCGCATACAAGCGCGCTTCCGATCACCGGAAAGTTAAGCTAATGCTGTAGCTAACTAATAAATGACCTATCACAGCGAATTGACTGATTGGAGTTAATTATTTGACATAAAAAAATTACTTTACCTGGAACTTCTGCCTCTGACGCCATATTTATCAGTGTTACCGTAGCTCGTCCGTTTAAATACACTGCTCAGGATTCAGGAAAAATACTAATTTACTGTTTAAAAACCAACAACATTTTTAAGTGTTCAAAAATTATGTTCATAGTTGTCTATAAAAAAGCTAAATGCTCAAGCCTAGTAGAGTTTTTACACTGAGACAGCAACTACATCAGTAAGAAATACATGTCCTAGAAAGCGGCAGAAACTTTCACGCCAACATTCGTGTGCTACTAATAATGTATTAGACATACATACATTATATGTGATTTTTATACCACATAAATATACCGTGGGTTAATAAAAATACTAAATATACCAATAAAATTATGAGGCGGTAAATTATGCTTATTTCGGCTATTAAAAATATATGCCGCCCGTTATACTTGAAACTTTTATAAATATTGAGAAAGCCAGCAAGACTCTTAAAAATTGTTTACTGATTAACTAAATTGATATAGTTGAATTTATTTTAAAATTGTAAAGGGTGGGTAGATATGATAACTATTTGAAAAATAATAATATTAATTAATTTCATTAATAACAATTAATATCAAAGCTAAATTAGAATAATTTTTTCGTATTAGCAACCATATTAGAAAATAATATTAACAGATATATTTAAAATGCTATGTACTGAAGCAAACCTAGCTAGCTAAAACCCAAGCCGTCAGAACTTTTAGCGGGCTGACACTAGCACGCGTCTTCCAACACTATTCCCAAAATGGCGACTCGAGAATCGTAAGCGTGACAAAAACAACAAAGCCAAGGCGCATTTCACAATAATTAAATGTTTTTCGAGCTGTTTCGGTGCGTGTTTTCAAGCAAAAGCGACCGCAATGAGTGAATTAAAGATCCAGTGACCGGTGAAAGGGCACCAGTGAATGAAAAGCGCCAGCGGCGCCGCGAAATAAGACGAAATACGGCGAACGAAAACGCCGACCGCATAACCTGTACGTGTACGTGAGGCGAATGGAGTGCAAAGGCAAGGGCAAGAGAATGAAGGAAGAGGCGCCAAGCAAGAAGTTGCCGCCTAAAATATATGGCGGTGATGCGGGCACCCCCACCAAGGCGGCCCACGACGAGATCCTCAGCTCGCTTCTGCGGATCAACAACTTCGACTCGATTTCGAGCATCAAGGATGAGTCGCTGGACATCGATCTGTCCGCCTGCGTGACTATTAGCTCCGCTAGCCTGGTCAATGGGAACAGCCTTTCCTCCACCGACTTCTGGCGCGTCCTCGACGAGAGCGCTCAAAACAATACGGAGCTCAACCTCTCATCGGAGGGCGTGCGCGATGACCTGGCGTCCAGCGGCAGCCTCGTGCCCAGCAGCAGCAGCCTAACCGGCTCCAGTGACAATCACTCCAGCTCTGAGTTCAACGTGACGTTCCTGCGGCCCGAACCGCCGAACGCCTTCACCAACTCGCCTTTTAAAAAGACATCGAGCGGGGCCTCCACGCCAGTCAAGGTCCCAACCGAGCAGCTGCATCTTCACCAACAGCAGCTGCAGATGCCCCAGCCGCTGGGGCAACCGATGCAGCGCAAGCCAAAGCTGCCGGCGGTGACGGCGCTGCGTCTGAAGGTTTTTAAGGAAGAGCCTCCCGAGGATAAGCAGTCTCCGACGGACTTGAAGTCGACGCATGTGGTCACTAAGGTGGAGGTGTGCGAGGGCGAGTTCCTGCCGCCCTCGTTCACAATTTTTCAGCAGCCACAGTTGACTCGCACAGTGTCCCCGGAGGCGGATACAGCTAGCATGCCCCCTCCAGCGACCGAGATCAACGGCAAGTCCTTGGAAATTGATCCTGCTCCGCTCTACAAGTGCCTCGACTGCAACGGCCTGCTGTTGGAATCCTCCGATGAGGTGGCCAAGCACGAGGCGGCCGCACACCGTCTCCGCCTAACCTACCGCTGCAGTGAGTGCCAGAGAGAATTCGAGGTGCTGGCTGGATTAAAGAAGCACCTCAAGACGCACCGTACCGAGGCACGCAAGGATACTTGGAAGAAGTGCCCTGACTGCGGAAAATGGTAAGTTTTCTTTAAATCCAGAAACTGAGACCCTTGTATTGACTTTATTTTATCCTAAAATAGCCTCAAATTGGGAAGCATGTGGATGCATAGGAAAATTCACAGTGACAACAAGAAGTACCAGTGCGACATCTGCGGCCAGAAGTTCGTGCAGAAGATAAACCTAACACATCACGCCCGGATCCACTCCTCGGAGAAGCCGTATGAGTGTCCGGAGTGTCAGAAGCGCTTCCAGGAGCGGTCGCATCTGCAGCGCCATCAGAAGTACCATGCTCAGACTCGTTCCTACCGCTGCGAAAAATGTGGCAAAATGTACAAGACGGAGCGCTGTTTGAAGGTCCACAATCTGGTGCATTTGGAACAGAGGCCTTTCGCCTGCACGGTGTGCGACAAAAGCTTCATCAGCAATTCGAAGCTGAAGCAGCACTCGAACATCCACACCGGCATGCGACCCTTTAAGTGCAACTACTGCCCACGCGACTTTACCAACTTCCCCAACTGGCTGAAGCACACGAGACGCCGGCATAAGGTTGACCACAAAACAGGCGAGCACCTTGAGAACATTCCCTCCTACTGTTCAAAGAAATCGACCACCAGCAAGGCCCAAAAGGCAGCGGCGGCGGCTGCAGCGGTGGCGACAGCAACAGCAAATCCCGACGATCTTGCCACTTCCAGTGAAATGAAAGTAAAGACCAATCCTGCGCCGGCATCTGCGGTGGCGCCTGCGAAACAGGCTCGCAAAAAGAAGCAGCCACAGCAGGCTACCTTGGCTGCCTTGGGAATTACCCTGCCAGCCGGCACAGCCCTACAGCAGGTGCATCCGGCACCGTCAGCCACTCAGCAACAGCAACCGGATTTGTCAAATGTGATGGTGACCCTGCCTCCACCGGCGCCGAAGCAGGCCAAGGCAAAGCGAGAACGCAAACAACTGGCGCCCAAGCAACTGCAACGTCAGGCTCAGTTGCAGCAGAATAGCCTGGAGAATATCGCAGCAGTGCCGCAGATCAAAACTGAACCAGTGCAAAGCCAGGGTCCGTTCCTAGACTTGCATGGCCTCAGTCTGACATCAGCCGAGGAGCTAATTATGGAGCAGGCCCTTGAGATGGAGGAATGCGGTCTGTACGATGCCCCAGTCGTGCGCACAGACATGGGGACGTCGGACAACGCCATCTCTGACTCAGCCGCTGCCCTCCATTTCCAGATCAAAAATGAATTACCGGACGAGCTGTTGCCGGATGATGATTTTAGTAAGTCAAGGCCTAACATAAATCCCATTTTATTGAACTGTTGAACACATTTAATAAATAAATAACCTTGAATTTGCAGTGCCTTGTAAGCCCAGCGATCGCCTAGCTTGCCCCTCACTGGAGTCCTCGCCGTTTTCTTCGCCGGCCTCCATGGAACTGGCAGCCGTTTCCACCGCCTCCAGTGCGGCCACATCCACGCAAGCTATACCGACGCGTTCTGGGAACTACTACCTGCCCGCCTTCACATTGAACGCGAATGGTAAGCTAAGCGCCGGCAATTCGGCGCAGTCGGTGATTACGAGTGTGGCAGCCGTACCCTCGGTCTCTATGGTGAATGTACCACTGCTAGTGCGCTCTAACCAGATGCTGCCCTCAGTGGATACGCTGCTCTTCACCAACCAGACGGGCGGAAGTCGATTCTTTGCGGGGAAATCGGCGACAGCGGCCACGCCGCATCTGACATGATCGGTCGGCGGTTTCTGCTGCCCGCCAACATGAACGCCTCAACGATCTCGTGTCTTAATTAAGTTAGCAGTAACTGACCGCTGGCAATCGTTTTATAGAAGTCCTTATGTTATTAAAAGTATGACGCTACATTTGTTTAAGTAAGAGACCGAAGCTGATTTCTTCATAGTCCCTAAGTGTAATTCAGTGTATATATTAACGATTATAAATATAAAACCATAATGATAAACCTTTAATTTGTACGCTTCACACCAATAATAAATTTCGTACATATTTTAGTAAAATAATTCACGGTTATTATTATTTTGTCATTTCCTATTTTTTGTATGCATTTTCCACAAGGATTTATAAATGGTACATTACAAACTCCTTTGCTTTTGAAGGTTTCCAAGCAGGTCGACGCATATCTTTATAGGCCGCTCTGTGCCCTCGAAATCAAAAGCTTGAAAATTAAATCTGACTTTGTAAAGTCCATCTCGAAGTGTGTTCAACTTAAAGACTGCGTTCATCAAGTAAGTCTCCATGATTAGTTTTGTCTGCAATGCAAAAGTTTGGATATGGGCTTATCAATTCGACGTATACCCTTGCAGAGGGTCCCTGCAGTGGCTTTTGTCATGTCACCTTGTCCTTCGTTTTTAACTCAAATTAGTCTCTTAGTTTTAAACCTATCGGGCTGAAATTAATCCTATTTTTGTTGCAAGGATCGGATTGGCCGAAATCGACCACCACATCATATATCTGTCATAGGATCGATCGATCCCAAATGGCTCGATTATTATTTTTGAATATATCCAAATTATACTTAATGTATGTATGTTTTATTTATACGATATCGGCTGATTTTAAGCTTCATGAAAATCGGACTACTATATAATGTATCTACCATAGAAACTATCGGACAAAATTGGCATTATCTGCAAGGGTTTAACAACTTCGGGTCCGCCCAAGTTAGCTTTCCCTACTTGTTCTCAGTAGGTTAAAAATTATAAAGTGTACTTGCTGTATTTTATAATTTTGTACCCACCCCAGGATAGACACATTTGTCCATGACATCTTCAAAGTTACTAACGTGTCCAGACCAAGTCGAGTACCACGGTTGCCTTGAGTCGTACATAGAGTTGCAGAAATTATGCGATGTTATGGAATACAAAGTTGGTGTCCAGGTGCCTCGATCAGAATACAAAAGATTAACACTCATCTGAAAAATATACATATGAGTTATGGATTGGCGCAACCTATGGCTGATCGAAGCGAACTCGTCACCTTAACACGATCCTGCGGCTGAATGTCCCATACAAAAGACATATTTCCTGATATAAGGGTGCCATTCTCTTCCAAGGATGTGGAGAACTCCGATAAATCCATTAATCCATGTACGTCAAGTGTGCCTGGTGCAGCATCTGGGCAAGCGCTAAATAGATTCTCATCCGACAAGGCGAGTTCATAGAAGTCATTTTTTGCGTAGCTCACGGTGACGAGCAGTGCCAATAGTGTAACTTTGAGGTTCATTATAAAAGCGTAATGTAATGCC
The DNA here is from genome assembly GCA_018904695.1 of Drosophila parvula. NCBI lineage: Eukaryota > Metazoa > Arthropoda > Insecta > Diptera > Drosophilidae > Drosophila > Drosophila parvula. The sequence continues at coordinate 1,045 of JAEIIG010035522.1, read as the reverse complement.
AATAGTGTAACTTTGAGATTCTTTAGTGAAATCAATGCGATCGTTGAATTTTACAGCCATATATACCCCACCGTATCATGCAATGTCTATGTATGATAATTATCTTACTTATATTTTTTACAATTAAAATTTATCATTTTATAAATTAAAAAAATAATTACTATTAATCTTTTGATATATCAGAAATGATAAACCTATAGCTTATTGATTATACATGTTTGATCTTACAGCCAGATTAGATTAGTCACGATATTTGTACTTAGTTAGCTGCGGTTAGAGTACCAGAGATGGGGAATAGGTGAATAGGAAATTTAATAATACTATAAAAAGGAAGGCGAACTTTTAATTAAATCCTTTGCATAGTTTTTAACGAATAAGCCATTTAACATGTTCCTACATGAGTTTTTTGAAACTTATTATACAGTTTCATGACACCCATTCATCATAAAGTTTGGCGACGACATCACAAAGCGTCGAAACCTTTACGAAGTCCATTTAATATATACATAGCTATATTTGACCATTAGTATGACTATTCAGCAGAATTTGATAATAGAAAGAATTACGAAATTGATTTTGATGTTTAGGTAATCGAATTGAAATATCTGCCTGATATTACGACCAATTTCTGAAGTAGTAAATGGCATTGATTTGCGGGCCTAGTAAATGGCAAGCCATTATTATGACTGAGTAAACGTCTTACTCAATCGGGACAACTAAAACCCTTCTGATGGCGGTAAAAAGGGATAAACAAGGACGAAGCAGACTCGGATTTCGAGTCCACCACACACACACTAGCTCAAAGGACCACACACAACGTTCGCTGACAATGTCGCGACAACAGAAATGACAGCATAATAATAATAAAAGGGAATAAAACAAACAGGAACATACATACATACATATACCAGCGCCATACCACCATCCGTGCTGGGGACTCTACAGGAACAAAAACAAATAGAGCAACGGCGATAAATATCGAAAGGCATAAATAAACCTGTGTTTGGGTGCGTGGGAGAGTGAAAAAACAGGAGCAGATCTCAAA